>VOQJ01043523.1:0-23102 GCA_015052665.1 Apistogramma diplotaenia
TAATGAGACAAAGCGTCCGTGTTTTTCCCCACAAGAAAACAAAACGTGAGAAATGTTATGGTTCCTTACACGCTACCAAGGAAGGAAGGAAGGAAGGAGGGAATGAAAGGATAATGCTTTACGTTTCAGTATATAAAGGTGAAAAAGGTAATAAGTCAATTTTATTCAGCACCCTTCTTGTGATCATATTGAAAGACACTGGACCAAAAGTAAAGCGACACCAGGACGCTGCAGAACAGACAGAAACAAAGTAAGAAATGCCGCAGACGCTGGTTTCAAAAGACCTCAGTCTTCAGATGCTTTTTAAACGAGTCCACTGAGGTGCAACGGCTCTGTTACCTTCGTTTTTGATCTGGATTCTGGGATGATAACAAACCCTGATCAGAAGACCTGAGATTCCTGCTGGTGACACATGGCTGCAAAAGCTCTCTGATGCAGCCAGGTGATTTGCCACGCAGAACCCTGAAGAGCTTTAAATCAAAATATCGCCGTGCTGGTGTGGACTGTACAAAAATAAATACATAAATCTACTTTCAAACTACCATTATGGATGCTAGATTAGACAGTGGAATAATAATAATAAGAGAAGTAACAGGTGCATGTGCAGTTCATCTTAAGCCAGCGATAACTGTAAGTTGTTCATTTCAGCAGTAAAATGATGGGGAATGCTTTGTAGACATGAAAAATAAGGTCAAAGTGGACTTACACTGCTCTTTACCTGCTCATTAACACAAGTGTCTAATCATGCAGACGTGGTCAAAATGACCTCCTCAAATCAAGAATCAGAAAGTGGCAGAAAGGTGATTTAACTGACTTTGAGTGAGGCATCGTTGTTGCTGCCACACGAGTATTACAGGATGACCAAGCTGATACAACAAAGTTACAGTATGCAAAACAGCAGTTGGGCAGCACAAGACCACACCGGGAGGGGGGCGCTACGGTTCACACTGGTTCACTAGAACTGGACAACAGGAGGCTGGACAAGCATTGGTTTGTGTTGTGAGTGTCAATTTCTGTTTCAACATCCAGAGAAAAGGATCAGAATTCGACATAAACAACATGAAAGCATGGATCCATCCTCTCTGTAGCAAAAGTTCCGGTATCATTTAAATGTTACAGTCTGCCTGAGTATTGTTGCTGACACAGTGTGCCCCCGATGTCACGTCCAGCAGGATAACACACCGTGTCACAAAGTCTTAAGAGCTTGAAAAAAGGTGATTGGACTTCTTTAAGGTTTTTTTCTTTTGTAGACCCTTTCACCTCTCATTGAATGAGAGGTGGTCTTGAGACTACCATGACCTGGATGACTGAGAACCTGCACAGACACCATTTCACAAAGCTCAAATAATCTCAAATTGGTTTCTTGAACTTGACAATGAGCTCACTGTACTCAAATGGCCTCCACGGTCTCCGGTGCTCAGTCCAAAAGAGCACCTTTGGGATGTGGTGGAATGGGAAAGTCACAGCATGGATGTGCAGCAGACAAATCTGCAGCAGCTGTGTGATGCTTTCATGTTAATATGGATCAAAACTGCAGAGGAAAGTTTCCAGCACCTTGTTGTATCTGTGCCATGAAGACTTAGGCAGTGTTGAAGGCTCTGAACCCAGCAGTAGTAACATGTACCTAATAAAGCGACCTTCAATATGTGTATTGTCTCACTTCGTACACAGCAAGCAGAGATGCAGTTTTTCCCCCATACACACGGGGGCACTCTAGTCGTCCAGTCTTTACATTTGTGTCAACGATCCTCTGTAATTACTGACAGCACTGAGTCAGTCTGTCTCCCTTTGTTGTGCGCTCCTCTTGCTGCATTCATTTGAACTTGTGCTCAGGTTTGTGTACTCTGTTCAGGAGTGTGGGATGGAGGCTGCTGTGGACTGACAATGTGACCAACACTTGATTCAAATTAGATTTCAAAATCTTCAATGTGACGACTTTGATTCTTATTTACATCATATCATTTATGTCATACCCAGAGAGCAGCAGGCATCCTTTCTTTCTTTCGTGTGTACCGTAAAATTTAACTGTAATCGAAAGTAAAAATCGACAGATCATCTGCTTGACCTTGGTGAAAAACTTTATGTAATGTATGTATGTTTAATTATGCAAGCTGCTTTAAAAAATTATATGTATATATATATATATATATATATATATGTATTTCCTTCCCACTTTTGTACACTTGCTACTTGAAACCTTTTTCAGCTTGCACCTGTAGATCTTATGCAACTGACGTTTTTTTTCTGACATCATATGTTTTAACGAGATTTTGCCTTCACTGCACTGACATTATTCCTAAAAATGGTTTAGGCTACTTCCTCCAGAAAGCTGCCACTCATCCACTGATAAACATGCAGCCAAGTTTAAGACTGAGTCGTTTTTCTCCCAGTATCACTGGGTGCTTCGATGCTTCTGCTACTTCAGCAGAGGTTTAATGTTGAGAAGCGACAATACAGGCTCTCACCTTGAGATGTTCAAAATCAACACAGCCCTCTGTTTGCAGCGAAATATACTGAAGTCTGTCAATATCGTTGCAGGTCAACCACATCAAGTGCAAATGGATTTATAACAGGGGAAGATTTCACAACTCAATATCTGAGCCTGGGAGTCAGCAAGTCTCTTGCTAAATTTGACTCACATAGGGTCAGATAAAAGAGCTCGGGAGATGGGACAAACTTCTCTCGGAAAGGAGACAAGAGCCCAGCAGGTACAAAAGCTGCTGCCATGCTTTCATCTACATTTAGTAATCTTTAAAAAACAAACACACTGGAGAAAAATCTGTGTAAAATCCCCTGTTAGCCACATTATAATACATCTGTTCCATTTTAAAGTCCTCTTAGACTGGTATTCATTTTGCTTTACAAGCCTTATATCTCCCGGCAAACTGCTTTCTTACTCTTTTGTTTCCCTTCAGCAGTTCCACAATACATCTTTAACTTGTGGGTGATTTCAGAGGCTTTTTAGCATAGTCAGAGCTTCAAATTTAAATGCCAATGGGGAAAGAAACATCAAATCTGCCAGCCAAGTCTTAGCAGGCAACTAATCTTATGCTGTGATGTATTTGGAAGGGCAGCTAAGCTACTACCTTTGTTAAAAGACCATTACAATAAATCCTGCACCCCACACTCCTTCTTTGACTATTGGTATGAGAAGACAGCAGGAACTGCAGTGTATGCATGCCACTGCCGTCTAGCAGGATGCATAATTAATGGGAATTGTGAGGTATTCCACACAGGTTTTATAGAGTGACAGGTACTTGGGCTAAGATTGACTTTATCCCTTTAAAAGCATTCTCGAAACCTTGACATCTGTGTTAATGAGCTAAACCAGCACTGTGTGTGTGTGTGTGTGTGTGTGTGCGTGCGTGTGCATGTGCGTGTGCAGTTTTAAGTACTGGGATGGAGTCTTTCTGCATGCACATTCAAGAGTTCAGGGGCAACAATTTTGAATTAATACGTATTTGTCTTTACAAGAAGTATCGCTTGTGCATACATATACAGTAACATGAATAATTTCGTGCTAGAGTGGTGGGAGTTGATACGGTATATAAATTTTTCATTGATTTGGAATAGGGAGCTACGCAAGATCACAATTTTCCCCACTAGTGTAATATGCACACATTATGGCTCTATCTTTCCCATTTCGATGCGGACATTCTGACTAATTAATGCCACTAAAGGCCTCGTTAAAAGTGCTTTATAAGAAAGTGTTGATTTGAGTTACTCCACATAATTTACAGGAAGTCAACACATGATGACATATGAGTAATACATAAATTATTAGGTGGCAGCAAAGTGAAAAACAGCAAACATAATTTATAATATTAGTATTCAAATAAGATACATTTTCATGGTGTGAAAATACAAGTCTTTGATTAACAACAGAAATAAGAGATCTGTAGCTACTGTTAAAAAAAGTTTCAGTACTGCTGCACTCAAGGCTACAGGCTGTCGCTGCAAGTTAGTATTGAGACAGGGGGACAGTGCGATTTAAGGATATACTCATGAATTCCTTTTAATGAGACACATTCAAATGAGCTTGTAAGCCACAATGACTGTCTTAATGGTGTTTCAGGTGCTCCTGTTGGAGTGGAAGACAAAGCAAGTGAAGTATAAGCTGTCTGAACTCAGGAGGGCTGCCTCGGTGTGGCTGCCTGTACGGCTGGCTGGATACTGTCAGTGGGGAAGCGGCGCCTCATCAGAGATTCTGTCTCCAGCTATCACATTGTCATTCAAGTTTTGTGAGATTTGATAAAATTGAGAAAAAAAAATCATCAATAAAGATTGAATCCATGAGTATAGTGCCTCTGAGAAAAAGAATGGATAGATCAGTCCACAGATGCTGCAGAGTAACCCGGTTTCATGCAGTGGCCACTGAGAATATTTAGCTCTGATTGACCGGGGGGAGGGTGTCCATTATTTTCAGATAACCACATGACCGTGACGTAACCTTTGAGATTATGCTTGTAGCTGAAGGTTAATCCTGTGAACTCTGCTATCTGCATAACATAAAGCTACCGCCTGCAGCCTGTTAGCTTATCCCATCACAAAGACTCGGAAAGAAGTGAAACAGTGAGATAAACTTCTTTCAATGACATTGTTCCTTCTTTTCACAGAATGAACCATCAAGCTATAAAGTTTTATAGATTTAAATTAGCTTTAGAGGAACTGTACTTAAATTATATTTAAACAGAGCCTTTGCAGCCGTTATCTCCCGCTAAAGCTATTTATGCTAGGCTAATCTAGCCAGGCTCTAGCTGTAGCCCCGTATTTACCGTACACGTGTTTAATAGCCGTCTTTACATTTAGGAAAGCAAACAAGTGCACTCCCTGAAACACTCTTTAAATTACTATTGCTGGTACGCTTTCACAGTGCTGCGTATGCGGAGTAATCCACTGTGGCAATGGTGGTTATGAAAAAATAATGCACTCTGCAGAAGCAAAACTGTGGATAATAATAAAACTTCTGCACCACACATTATGCTTCAGCAATTGCACTGCAGTATAATAATGAATCTGTTTCACAGAGTGAGCTACTGTACCACTGCTCCAGACTACCAGGCTGAGGGTTCAGTGGTAGCCTCTCCTCTATCGTTGAATACACAGGAGCGTGACCTTCTGCGAAACATGGTGGCTCCGGGGCCTTTCCTCCGTGTGAGGCGCAGATAAATGTCAGACTGCAGGAACCTGGAGTAGGAGTCCTTTTTCATCAGGCTGTAGACTTTCATCTGAGCTGCTTCAAAACAGCTCTTTGTGGGCTTTGACATGTTCTTCTGGATGGTCATCTTTGTGTGATAGTCAATGTTGATCTGAACAAAAGAAAATTAAGACATTAAAAAAATGACATGACGGTATATCAACAGTGCATTTTTAGACTTATAGCCTACTTTGTAATGTGATTATGCCCACATCTGCTTCAATCTGCGCTTGGGATTTTTGTGTAGGTTTGAGTCAGAAGATCGGGGTAGACAATGGATTAGACAAACGGCTGAGTAAATTTCTTAGTGGCTGATAAGAGAGGGGAAACCCCGAAACCCAGAGTAAGTGTGGAGTGGAGTCGTTCACGGCAATCTAGAAAATCAGCATCTTTGTGTTTCAGAAGGTTACACACACGACACCGACTTAAAGTCAATTTCAGATTGTCAAGATGCTCATCTTAAGAGAAATGAATTTTCCATAACCTGGTTTAGAGGATCTAAAGAAGGTAAAGAATATCAAACATCACCTTGACATTAGTGGATTTGATCATTTTCTGAAGCTAAAATCTGAGGTATTCATAACCGCGCTCGGAGCATGTCTTTCTTTCTTTGTGTTGACACTATATTTCAACTTGAGATAATTTGAGTTCAGACTGTCTCTCACACACATCCGTTTCCTGGACATCATCACAGATATAGGTTAATTTTCTTCTCCCCTCTCTTGTGAATGACTTTTTTTAAAATATTGAATCACTGACTGGGAAACTGCATTTATACAGTTTATAGGCTGAATTATTCTTAAGATGTTCCCTTTGAAAAACTGACAACAGTGAACTTAGCAGCTCTCAAAATAAATATGCATGTGTGTGAAACTGCACTATCTGCCACCATCAGTACTGAAGGTTGCATTCATTTACATTTGCTTCTCCCCTCAAATGACTCAAGCTGTGTAACTGACTGCTATAATGCCACTGCTGCTTGCTCTGAAAACCCTCTTTCAGATTTACATATGCACTCATCTTAGACTGAAACTGTGTGGGAGATGCTCTCTCTCTCCAGTTTTGCAGAGAAATGTGAAAACCTCAAACCAGACACCGAACTCTTTAACGGTCAAATGTGCTACGGGCCCTGAAAGCGTATCAGATGGTGGTCGCATCATCTTTGCAAAGTGAGTGGAAACCTTTTAAACCACAACTGTCTTGCACAGAAATAACTCGACCTGCTTTGCAGCGGTGTACGCGCTCAGCACATGACCTCAACAAGCTGCTGCTCCTAATGATTGTTCACAAAGGTCAAGTTGCTGCAGGCTCATAACTACACAGCACTTTAGATTTAGCCTACTGTTATTTTTATTACAATAACATAACTATTTCAAACTGACAAATAAGCCTAGAAAATGCAACTAAACCACAGGTGATGTGGTGGTGGGGGGAGGGGAGGGTAAGACTTTGCAGCCCAGCTTAACAGCAGAGCATCCCTGCAGTTTATGATACATAAACAGCCTATATCATACCTCTTTAGGGGCATCGGATTCAATAAAAACCGTATAAATATATTTGGCTTTGGACAGCAGCTTTGTCTCTGAATCGATGGTCTTGTATTCTTCACAGGCCAACCAGAACTCAATGTTTTCCTCACTGAACTCTGTCCTGAGGAACTGAGAGAAGGTTTCCACCCCATCTGATGTAAGGAAACAGAAACAGAGAAACAGTTAGTCACGCTCGTGTCAGTACAGCTGTTTAGAGACATGTCGCTTCCACATTTGATTGTGTTGTGGAAACCTTCCAAAACTTCATAATCCTGGAGGCAATAAAATGGGCCAGTTCTATAGTCGGGTTAATTCTGCAGAAACAGCTTAACCATAATTTGCGTTAAGTGTGCTTTAAAGTGTGGACTTTATTACATAGTGTCTTTCTGCTTTCACCCAAATGACAGCAGGGCACGGTGTTTCAGTGTGACACTGAAAATGCAACATCTGTGATGATAGGAGGAAGTTGCACAGTTTCTGTATTACTACGTGTGCTAACAAACATTAAAAGATGTAGTGAAACTCTCACAGCACCCCCCCATTAACTATTTATCGCTTCTAGCACTGTGTTACAGTTTACAATTCAAATGAAGCGAACTGTTTGACAGTACAAGAAACTGTTTTAGACAGCAATTCGACACAACATTTTTGAAAAGTTCTGGGCATTAATCTGACCTGAGTGCTTTAGCAGTTCTTCAAAGGAGTCGCTCCACTGCAAAGCTGCCTCCGGTGAGATGCTGGTAAAAAAAAAAAAAATTCAGAGATGTGGTCAGCTCTTCTCTAATGATGCAGCAAAATTTTGTAGTTTCTCACAGAGACGTCTAGATGTCATGTATCTGTGAGTGTGTAATGAGCCATGCAGGGTACAGAAAACTGAGGTTAAAAATGGATAACACTTGTCTAAAATACTATGGCCTCTATGTGAAATTAATGTTTTTTTTCCTCACTTGCTGGGTGTCGTATTTGTCTTTTTATTGGGACTGACGTTTTCATGAGAGCCTGACTTGGTGAGAAAAAGGCTTAGTCGGCCCTTCCTCTCCTTGTCTTTCTGCCTGCAAACAAGGGAGAGAAAAAAACAAGTCCACAGAGTGTATTTTCACTTGCAGCAAACTTTTCCCCTTAAAGACATGCTTTCTAAAGTGGTTTTTCATGACACAATATAAATTACAAAACAGCTCTGTGGTATAGTACAGATGGCAAATTAAGTCACATAAGCTGATGTGTTTTAAGAAAAAGCTTGGAGACCCCTGTGGGGGGAAGACGGCAGCTTTTACGTTCTGCAGCCTCGTATTCTGTAACGTTCAGCAGCACAGACACGGCAAATCTACAACGTGGACAAGACGTGTCACAAATATTACTAATTAAAATAAGAATTCTTTGTAAAAAAACAAAAAAAAAGAGCTCTTGCTTCATTTACTTCTGGCTGATTAAAGTGCTACTGTTCTGTTTGTTCCAATAGCTGTTGTTGAAAAGCCTGTAAATATTCACTTCAAAATCACATTTAACATTCGAAAATAACTGAAATCCACACACCAACCTGCTGCCATCGTCCTTCATCTTTGGTGTCTGTAAATCTTCTGGACCAAACATTTTGAAATATGCTTCCTCCTTTGGGGCCATGTAGTTGAATTGAGGAAATAGAAAGAGAAGCGTCTCCATGGCGTCTGTGGCGTGCAAAGCAGGAGGCCACAAATAACTCTCTGAAAAACGTTTAACCCATCATACAATGAACCACCTCGCCTTTTATAAATGACACTCGCATTTCATTTCCCATACTCGCTTTACTTCCTGTACTGGTGTAACTGCTTACTGCTATCAGCTTGATCTGTGATACAGAAAACCCCTCTGGGTTCAGCATCCTGTCAACTATTTACTTAGAAACTTGACAAAGACACCTGCGATTATGCTCATTCATACAGTGTCTGTTTTTACTTGAGGGAATATTTTGTTTGGATTTTCTTTAAAAAAAAAAAAATCATGCTCTGACACAATTTGGACCCAACAAAGGGTGCTGAACATCTGTGTTTAAATACTCTCTCATGTTCGATTATGCGCTCAATGTTGCATGAATAATATCAAGCTTGTTGATAGGGAAAACATTTAAGTGTGACACTTATAAGAGAGGTCACTTATTCTGCAATCCCACTTGTACCACCAGCAAGGCCAGACAATGCAGAGCTAGAAAGACTAAAAGCTAATGAATAATAAAATGCGTGTGCGCTGAGGCTGGCCTTAGCTCGTTCCCAGGCATAAGAGTCTTAATGCAGAAGGACAAATTCACTGTGACACAGTAGAGAGCAACAGAGAATAGGTGCATTCTAGATGGAGATGGAGACAAATGTGTTGGAGGGAGACTGAAGCTGTCATTCAGCATTGCAGCGGAGGATGTGTTTCTTTAGTTCTAACAAGAAGTAAAACAAAAAGAAAAGAACCAAGTCTTAATTGAACTTAATAAAAAAATTACCGTGCCTTGTGAAATTGTCAGTCAATAACAAGTTCAGAGCTGATAAATCCTCTAACCTTGAGGCATCTCCCACCATCACGGGCCCCTCTGAGCAACTGAGGATCTGAAGTGCAGCCACTTGATGTGCAAAGCTATACAAAGATATCAAAGAACTTCCAGCTTCCAGACTGAAATGTCATTAAAGAGCTGACAGTTGACAGGAACTGTGGAGCCAAGACAAGATCTGATAGACCACAAAACTCGCAGATAAAGCTGCACATCTGTTGAGCAGAAAGGGTAGACTCAGCTCCTCCAGTTCAAGTGCCATGATAAATCTTCTAAAGCGCCATTACAACCCAGAATTCACAGAGTTTACCGACGCCTGCAGCGACAGTAACAGCCCAGAGTTATGATCGCTCACAACGCATGTGTCACGGGGAGCAGCCATGATCACGGTTTTGGTTTTGTTCTGTTCTTAGTGTGATGAAAACCACACGCCTGTGATATATTGTCAGCAGTTTACAGAAACCACAGCAACAAATTGGCACTTTGTTTACATTCAGTTAGTCTGCACAATGTTGTGTGTTCAGTCTTTTTGCTTGCAAGTCAGTGGTAGATGTAACTCCCCCCACCACCAGCACCCAAACATGTTTCACCTTTGGATGTGTACAGTACAGTAGGCCAACCAAAGCGCTGGCCAAATGTTAGTCTCAGGCCACCTCTTAGTTCTGCCCCTGAGTACAGTTGCAACACAGGTGCACTCAGCCTTGATGCTTAGTTTGCTATCTAAGCTTAAAAGCTCTCTGTGGTCAGGTTTAGCTAACACCACGAGAAACACACTTTATTAAAAAAAATACATTATTAGTTGACTAAAAGACACAAATTCTGGAAATGCATATCAGTGCTATGACTGTAACCTCCAGTATTCTCTCTCGTTCAGGTAACAGCGGCCGGCACAATCACTGAAACCAAATTAAATAGCTGTCATTTAACTTCTCTGCATGCATTTGCCCCTTGTCAACATACCAGATGAGTGAACCAGCAAAATCAATACACACACTGAGCCAAGAAGATTCTGCTGCCAGCTGGAGACAAAAGATTAGAACCATTTCATATGATCATTTTGAAAATTCACATTCCTATTTACAGTTGTAATTATGAAACTAGTTCACCAGACTATTGTGGCAGTTATTCCATGCAACGATCTGTTAACAATCAGAGGGAAGACTGCGCTTCTGCATTTCTTGCCAGAGAAGAAGTTTGTTTGACGTAAACAAATAATATTATCAGCACATGGCAGCGAAACTGATATGAATAAAAAAATCATGTGATGTCTGGTTGAGGTATATTTGACTGAAATCACAAGTAGACTCAGAACTGAAAGAGTGCCCCCCAACCCCCATTGCTTCTGTGTTGCAGTACACACATGCATAATGGTGCATCTGTGGGCAATGATAATATGCAAATGGACATTTAAGAGTGTGCTTTGGATGTGGCTTGGTAAAAAGAGAAGTGATGGAACTGAAACTGCAAAGTGCTGACATGGTTGAGGGGGGAAGAAGGGGTGTTGTTACTTCCTGTCTGAAAGGGCCTATTCATGTCAGGGTTAGTCTGCGCTCTATGTCTGTACATCGGGTGAAAACAAAGTGAAGTCAGACAACAAAATAAATCAACTGACATGTCAGAGTACAACGGACTTCACTGAACCAGCAGGAAAGCCCATACAGACCACAAGCAAGCTCAACAAACACAACAACGGAGCTAAGGCTTGGAAATTATTTGCAATATTCTCCTTGTGCTCCTATTTTCATAACAATATGCCCCACTGGAATTGCTTTTATCTAAAAATAGGGCACCACAAGACTGAGGAAAAGAGACATTTGGGTGCTCATTGGAGAGGAGAGGCCAGGCCTTGATCTATTCTACAAGGGTACAATATGTCAATCCAGGACAGATGACTGAAGACTTTCCACTTCTTTTCATCATCTTCCATATTAGACATTCTGTTTAATGACATCAGCTTTGAATCGTTATTCTTCTTTCCCAATTGTGATATCAGAATTGTGCTAGCCACTCATTAATTCATTAATCATTCACAAAAAGATAAGAACCAAGTTTCATTTTATAGAATTCAAAACTCATATTTCACCAATGCAAAGCGGGGCACGTTATAATCTGGCGCCCACCGGAGGTGTAAATACTTGGCCCTGCGATTAAAGAAGGATAAAATGCTGGCAGAAGTGGGTTAAAAGTGGCTTAAAATGCCAGAAGTCATTATGTCAATGAATTTTTAGCCCTGTATGTTATGTTAGTTGTTAGCAAGCTAATGTTTTTAGCTAGGAAACTGCTAAGGTATAAAAAACTTGGTTTTTGTTTTCTTTAAAGCTTAAAAGGTAATAACAAAAACAGGACAAAATAAAAGAATAATAACAACAAAAAAGGTGTGAATTCTAAGTGTAAAACAAAGACCTTTTTAATTGGGTTGAGAGCGACAAGAAGCTCCGCCCATTTTTTCTGTTGGTTTCTTTGCTCCTGTGTCTCCCTGTGTCTTAATTGGGAAAATGTGGGTAGGAAATTAATGCTAAACTTTCACAACAAAAACATGCAAATGAATAAAATCATGTAAAAATATTAAACAAAGGCTTCCACGACATGTAAAATTACTTTGACCGTCTTGGTACTATACATAGATAGTATTTTAAAAAATGGACACACATAACTACTGTGGCATCACCTGCTGGTTTGTGAAGTCCTGTTTTGGAGCTGCGAGACGAGTGTTTACACCATCGCCGTCTTGGTTGCAAAACAAACAGAAAAAAAGCAGATGTGCTAAATTGGGGAAACCACTCAGTCATTAGCCAACAACTTATGACTGACAAGTCATTGGCCAAATAGCAAGTGGGTACTATGACAGATAATCATGGTTTTTAAAATATAACTAAAGGGGATTTAACTTTTTGTTTAATATGACACAAAACGAGTGTCTGAGGCCATAAACTCATCAGGAGAGTGCTTACAGAGACTGAGTTAGAAAGCTGTTTTCGCACAGACTTCTATGCGATCCAAAGTCTGTTTGCCCCCACAGCTATCGCCACCTGCTGGCTGTTAAATAGAAAGTTCAAGGCAGTTCCACATTGGTCTAATTTTTCCGAAGCTATGTCGATCTTTTGTACTTTTGTGGTAGTGTATCCACCTCCTAGCAGCTTTTAGCCATTTTATTGTTAGGAGACATGGAGGCACCTTTATGTTAGCCTATACAAAATCAATAGAGAGCCATGAATTATTTTTCCCTCTGGTGTGGGCGGGTGCTGTGATGACACAAAACAGAGTACATTTTGGAATATGATTACAAATGATTATCTATAGATTTTAAGATAAAGGTGGTCAGGGTGAGAAGAAGTGCAAGCTAATATCCAAGGAATGCTATTGATATTGAGCGATAATGCATCTCATGGTCTATAGTTGCACATTTTAACTATGTTTTCTTTGCAGAAACCACAACCTTTCCTTATGCTTAAACACTTGTGTAGTTGCAGATATGTAAGAAAGTGCAGAATGTGCATTATTCCAGTATGAAAGCTTTTATTCAGTAGTGTATTTAAGATACCCCCCCCCCCAGGCTTTGATTCAGTCTGTTGCTACACTCACTAGCCAGATCCTCCTGTAGGTATTAAGTCTACATTTCCCCTGTAGGAAAGTCATCATTGCGTCCCCCTTCATACAGGGAACATCTAGATCCAAGCTTAGAATCTGTTTCATCATTCATACATTCACTTGATCATTATTTCACACATCAGGTGACTGATAGATAAAGGTGACTGATTGCATTAAACTAAGAGATCTTTCTTTTAGTAAGGTGTAAGAAGACTGTTAGCAACACTTAGTATAATACAAGGCCATCACTGTTAAATAACCATCTCAATGTCAGTGTCTGAACTGAAGATTATAGGCATAATAAAAGGAGATTTTACGATAGAAAAATGGTATCAGACAGCACTGGACTGTACAGATGTACCTAATAAAACTACACATCTACTTTCCTATGTGGGCCACTAATTACAAAAGTGGATCCTAAGAGTTCCCTTGGTTAAACATGAACCGCTGTATTGTAAAACACTTATTATTTACAACTCTCTACCACTCCCATTCAAAATATAGATTGCTGAATAGTATTCAGCTTTCTTATGGTTGATGCCTGTGTGGTGTGGAGCAAAAACATTTGCCCACCACTGCAGAAAGCTGAATCCAACACACAGCTGAGGTGCTGTTTGGCTTTGAGCTTGCAGTTGTGCAGATGGCTTTGCTGCACTAATGACTCCTGCGGGGTGGTAGGGTTTCTTGTGCAGTGAATGCAGAACAAAGAGTCACAAATTATATGCAACCTGCAAACAGGCAAAACTGAACCCGTCTTGTCTCATGAGTTTAATTAAATTCTCACAGAAAGAGCGAGTGTCCATGCGCCTCATTTGCTGCCTTTGGAGCCAACTTGTCCAGGCTTTTAGCCACTTTACTGATGAGGCAGTTCACTTAGACATGTTAGTGTTGTGCTGGGTGTCACAAGGCATCCTCATGAATCATTTAGATACACAATGTCCTCCAAAGTACAGACAGGTGACATATTAAAGGAGAGGTGTGAACCATTGACCCCTATAGTAATGGTGGGGGGTCAAGGGTGATAAAATAATGGCTTCCACATTAATTTGTGCCAAGATTGTGTGTGGTCTTATGTTTTCAAAGTTACAGTGAATATGCAGCACGCTCAGAGGATGTTCAGGCACACGATCGGTTTAAAAAGTTTTTCATGGGTCTGCCCTGTACACAGCTCTGTGATCAGGCGTGGGATCTCCCTTATTAGAGCTTACAAGAAGGCTGTGAGTTTCCGGGAAATTATCTGCGAAGACAGCGCAGGAGCATGGCTGTGATCTAGTGACATCATTTCCCTGTAGTGACTCATGCAGGTGTGCCCGTCATAGATGAAAGGCGTGCTACATTTCAGGGCAGAGCGCCGGCTTGCCTTGTGAAGTGAATGGGGGGAATGTACAGGAAAAGTTTAACACTATCATTTAATATGAACTAAGTGTGATGAGGGAAATTTCTCAGCATCAAATTAAGAATGTGCTGACTTACATTTGACTGACATGACCTCAAGATGAGGATTTTACGTCGTAATTGTTTTCTTAAACATTACTGTAAATTCATGTTTGAGTTTTCAATTCAGTTTAATTTTTATGGTGCCAACTCACAACAACAGCTCGAGACGCTTAAATGCCTTATAAAACGGTCTTGAACCAGTTTGGCAGTTTCACATCACCTCATCACTGCTCAGCTGAATCCCAACTCAGCTATGACACTCACAGAGTCACCAACATGATTGAAAACACTTGAAATGTATCAGTTTGATTTAATCATGTTGAAATTCAGGAAGTTCCCACAACATGAGCTACATTAAAGCAAATAAATTCTGTCTTTTTTTAAAATAAAGTATGCTGGATTGGCATCTGTTTACCAGCTAACCAACACAAGCCATCATCACCACTCTACACACGAGCCCAGCATGAAGTGCTTTGACAGGCAAAGCAGACTCAGTGCTGCCACCTACTGATGTGTTCAGGAATCATAATAAAACCAGCTGAGCATTATCACCAGATGAAAAACTAAGTAAAAGAAATCTGGTTATGGGTTGTTAGTAGCCATTGTTTTCCATTAAAGATATGAGTGTTCCTCACTCTGAAGACCCTGTGCTGCCCGTTACCATACGACACATAAAAGATGTAAAACTCATGCAGCAGGAACTTAGTCAGACGGGCCTTTTTCTGCCTGCGGTTGCAAAATGCTAACTCCATTCTAATTATCATACACGCTGCAGGAGTGATCGTTTTTCATATTATACATATATTTTTCTTGTGCCGGTGTGGTGTTTCAAATCAAAACGGATGGCCCCACCTACACACACTAACAAAACGTCTCTGCTGAATCTTTCCACACTTTCCAATGGGAATCAAATGCTTTCCGCCACACTTGCATGCATATTACATCTGTTTTGTTTACGGCGCCACGTTTTGAAGACATTAATCTTTTAATGCGATTTTTTTTTTCAATTCAAGCTGATTTTCTTTGTTAAAATATTCTGTAGCCATCCTTTTTATTGAGGGCGTTAAATGTATTCCTACAGTCCAGATACAAGAAACTCAGCCGGGATAGAGCTGAATTATGGCAATTGTGCTGAATGTAAGCTTTCTTTTTTTTTTTTGCAATGCACTGATCCTTTGTGCAGACACCCTGAGTGATGCGGTTGTAAAGAGGCCTGGACAGAGTTCTTTATCATAGGTCTATGAGACTTTCAGAGTCTCTCCAGTAATCAGGTCCACATGCCAATAGTGATGGATTCTGCTCTGCAGCTACCCTGCAGACAACACACACATACAAATCAGAATTTACATGCCCAAGTCTTTCTTGATCAATAAACATTTACTCCTGAGGAGAGACTCCATCTGCAAGCCTGTCGTTGTAATCAGATCAAACTTTTGTATTTGAAAAATGAGAAAACGCATAACTGGGGTGACCTCTCAGTACTTTTTGCCACATACTTTCTGTCAGTAGGCATAAACAAAATTGGGCTTTCTCACCTCAGAATGTCACAGTTTTAAACCGACTCCAAATTGTTGCAGGAATAGGTTGCTAATAAAATCAGACCCGAAGCAAATTCTGGCAGAGACACACAGATTATGTGGCTGCTGATGACATTGCTCCTAAGAGGCAGAGATCATTTTAATCAATTAGCTGAGAGCATTTGCGTCACTAATTAAGTTGAAGGGAGAAGCAACAAATGGCTGGGCCTCTTTGGTTGGATGAAGAGGAAGTCTTCCTATTTCAGCCATGACAGATGCTGGAGCATGTCTGGACACCGCTGGACTACTAAATCCTTGCAGTCAGATGTTTGATATTTCACATGCGACCTCAGCATGTCTCCATGGCTAGAAATGTAATACACGTTTTACTGCCTGACGATGAGAGAACAGACTCACGCTGTGACTCGGATTGAAGTTGTGAAGAGTTTTTCTGCTGGACCATCAGTTTGTGCAGTCCTCTGGTGTCCTGCATGTACCATTTGATTTTTATGTAAAAATAACATATTCATGCACTCGTCACTCTTCCTGGAATGATAATGTAACACCACGAAGTTGGACTGGTTGCAGCCAGAATTTCTTTGTATTTGTCTGTCCTTTTGACTTTGGTATGAATACTAATGCACTTCAGTTTAGAGTCCACAGACAGAAACAATTTAGCCATTTTTAAATGAATAATAAAGTCTCGCACAATTAATTCTGATTGCACGTTCCCGCTTCGTGCTGAAACTGGTTTTCCCGGCGCTGCTATCTCACTCATCCAGGGGCAAAAAGTAGAGAGTGTATAATGCCTAAAGGCAGGGAGATTTTTTTTCATTCCCTTACTTACCTCTGCAGGAAGGTCAAAGGTCAAAGGCAGCTACAGGCCACTAGTCTTGGAACGGGCAGGGATTTGGTGTCAAGCTCAAGGACGTTATGGTAAGAAGGTTTCTTGCCGAGTCTTCTGACAGAAAGGTCAGTAACCTGCTCGGTGTGCTGCCCCGCAGCCCAAAGACATCCCCGGAACACTGCCTCTAAACATACGGCATAAATAAAATACGTGAACAGTAATCCAAGAAATACAAATTTACAGAGCACCTGTAATGTAAATTAAACAAAAATGTGTTTCATTTATTCCTATAGCGGTTTTGTCTCAGCTGTAAACCAATATAAGTCCTAATTGAACATTATTGCTCTGCAGAAAGCTCTCCTCCGAGCCCTGATCTGTTCTTTGTCATGTAGGAAAATGTGAGTCACGTCCGTCCCACTCTGTGCTATTGTATCTGTAATTACACATTATCATGTTTTCATTTCGACTATTTATGGGTTTTTTTTAAAAAAAAGAAATGCTGCTGTAGGGCCACCAGCTTCCTCGTCTTCCTCTCTCACCATGTCTCTGTCAGAAGTATTGTCAAGGCCTGAATGTTTCATGACTCATCCGTTCCATTTCTCCATTTCTCCATTCCTCCCTCTCTTCCCTCTTCCCTCTCTGCAGCTCATACTGCCTGTAAAAAAAAAAACATGATCTCTAAAAAGTTCATCCCTCCTGCTCGTCTTTGTATGACGCCAGTCTAATTACACTGAATTATTTGGCCAATGGTCTGTGAAACACATTGCGGCCACTATCAGTGCACTGTAAACGGACGGTTATCTGTGAAATCCCTCTGCCTGGGAGTGCACGAAGATGGAAGTTTAATTAAAATGCAAGGAAACCAGGTCACAGATAAAACTATCCATTGGTCAAAGTGTAGACTCCTACAGGGGCACGACTGTGTGTGCTGCGTTTTTATGTGACAGCATATTTATTCCGCATCTAACAGTAAATTTACATTTTACTCTTTTAGCTGATATTATTCTCAGGACAAGTTTTGCCATTACGAAACACATGAAGTGTTTTCCAAACATAAAAGGGTGGTATTTTATATAAATCCTTTACACACTTTAGTATTAATGTTACAGTGTTGCAAGATTGAGTTAAGGTGCTTTTGTAACTTCAATCCAGCATTTGATCCAGCAGCATTTGATATAGAAAACATCTGTTTGGAAGGAAACTCACCATCTGTCACTGAAGCAGAGAATTCGTTTCGATGGCTCAGCAGCCAACAGTGAGAATACAGTAAAACTTTGAAACAAGGGACAAAAAACTTGGTTTAGCTACCAAAGAATGAGCGCGGAGTAAAATGGGAATGACAGGATAGTTAATTAGTTATTCATCAGTGCTTCCCTAATAATGCCTGATCCAGGACGTTACAGTAGATAATGATTATTTACTAAAGAAGCAGCTGGAGGATATTACATTAGTGAATCATCAGTTCATAATTAACATAAATCAATATCACTACCTACTTTTTTCATGAGTCTCTCCTGATTAAAATGACACAAATGTCATCCTTCACTTTATTTGAGGGGACATAAACAGAAGGTGATGGTGACGCCTTTCTGAAATAATCACAGACTTCTAAGTGTGATGATTCAGGTGACACAAAAAAAAGTAAATGAGGTTGGAGGAATGAGCAGATCGAGGCTGATCCGGAGTTATAATGAGTTCAATTTAACAGCACGACACTGTTGAAAAAGTGTCCGGGAGCCTGACGGACCTGCCTGCAGTTCAGACCCACTGCAAACATTTGGTACATTCAGAAATAAAGGAGAATATTTTCCTTCCAGTGGGGTTGGAAGAAAGTGATGCAACACAATGATAGATGTGATTCTGCCCCAACTTGCATGAAATGAGCATATATATATATTTTCCAAAAAACAAAAGCAAAGAGTGAGAGAGAGAAAAAGCATTTTTCAGATTTAAAAACAGATTTGTTTTTAGGAAATTTTAAATTAAATGTTTTTTTTACATTTTTCCCGTTTGTTTTTGTTCAGGCAGCAACATGCAATGAATTATTTCCCTAACGATCTCCTCTGCGGTATCTTTTTTTAAACAGTGAGTATCTACTATGAATTACTGGATTGGGAGTAATTATACTGACCAGTGACTCGTTAATTATCCTGCAATAGGAGGAACTACTTTGTTCCTCCTTCATTCTTCAGTCCTGATTCATTCCCTGTATGTATACATACTGTACACCCCTTTATGCAAATGCTTCTCGACAGGCCGTATAGCTCTCTGAAAACTAAACACCGTAAATCAATCATTTATGAAAATTTGTATTACAGAGGCATCAGGTTGCACCTTTTATGAGTTGGACCACAAATGATGGCAGCCATCTGTCTTTTACAACGAACTCTATTACAGGAGTTGCAGGAATCATTCAGCTGATGTTTGCTAACTGGCTTCCCTGAACCGTCATTATTCAGGCATCAGTAAGTGAAGCTTTGGACTTCTGCTCATGTTGGAACAACGGGTGTCAATCTGTAGTCTGAGCCTCCCTTACATGTGAATTACATTAATTTCCAGTTCCATATTCTAATTCTTTGACTCTGCTAAAGTAACTCTACATTATTCACAGTTAATAAACTCAGTATTTCACATAAACTGAGCTCCCATGAAGCCACTGGTGAACCTGGTGTTTGTGAGTGCCTCCTCACCTTTCCATGTGAATGTTGTGAAAATACACTATGACCTCACTAAATCTGATTGGGAATATGAGCGCATGCAGCAAAAACATCCACAACAACCACATTTACAGCAGCTCATTACCTGCTTCTTGTGGGAGTTGATGTTGGATTTGGTCTTTTAATTACATTCAAACAGCATCTCTGTGATCCGTGCTAATAAGTGCACTAAAATGGTTAAAACTGAGAACTGCTGCTGTCTGGAAATATTGAATGTTATCTAAATGACTGGTATCTCCCTGCACTGTGGCTTATAATAGCTGTTGCAAATACAAAACTGTTTGAAAGCTTCTGTAGAATCATAAAGAACAGCTTAGCTAAATATGCCCATTGTTTTCACTGAAACTGCAAGTTATTAAATTGCATATTAGCCTGTTATATATACTCAATCAATACAATATTAATTAATTCCCTTTCTTTAATGTCAAACAGATCCAGAGGTAGAAAAAAACACCTGATTTAGGAGCCAAATGATGCCTGAGATTCTGTTTTTTTATGAATGTCTTCACATGCACTGATCTCATCATCTGAAATCTGGCCAAGTTTATATTAAACATCTACTAGTGTAACAATATGCACTCGCCGGACACTTTATTAGGTATACCTTGCTTGTACCTCTTATTGCCTTCCCAACTGCCTTTATTCTTTGTGGCACAGATTTAACAAAGTGTTGGAAACGTTCCTCAGAGATTTTGTTCCATATTGACATGATAACATCACACGCTTGCTGAAGATTTGTCAGCCATGATGTGAATCTCCTGTTCCAGCAAATCCCAAAGGTGCTCTGTTGGATTGAGACCTGCTGGCTGTGGCGGCCATTGGAGTGCAGTGAACTCATAGTCACGCTAATTTGAAAAGATTTTAGCTTGATCATTGGGTGCGTTATCCTGCTGGAAGCAGCCATCAGAAGATGGCTAGACTGTGGTCATAAAGGGATGGATGTGGTCAGCAACAATGTTCAAATGATGCTCAGTTGGCACTAAGGGGCTCAAAGTATCACGAGAAAAAATTCCCCACATCATTAAAAACTCTAATCAGGCAACAGTTTCCCAATTTTCTATTGTGTAATTTTGATGAGCCAGTGTCAGTGTCAGTGGCACCTGGTGTGGTCTTCTGCCGCTTCAAGGTTCAATGTGCGGTATATTCAGAGATGCTCTTCTGGTCGTAACCAGTGGTTATTTGAGTTACTGATCCTTCGTTATCAGCTGGCAGCAGACTGGCCATTCTCCGCTGACCACTAGCCTCACAAAGCATTTACAATCAGAGAACTGCTCCTCACTGAATATTTCCTCTGCAAACACTAGAGAAGGTTGTGGTTCACAATTCAGCAATTTGAACATCACCAGATCATCATCATGATGTCTTCATGCCTAAATGTGCAGCTGCTGCCATGTGATTGGTTGTGTTTACATGGAATTGAAGAGGTGTACCTGATAAAGTGGGTGCTGAGTGTACTGTGTGTATAAACTGTATATGTTTTTAAGCCTAAAATTATAATGTCCTGCTCCTCATGCCTCCAGCACCTCCCTTTCTCTCCCTCTCCTTCTCTCTCGTGAGTACTGGCGTGTGCGTTTGCAGGTTGCTGCCTGAGAAGGCGTGGCAGTAATTAAAATCATAAAACAGCTGGATGCACACACCTGACAGCCATTATTCATCACAGTGTCTTCAGGATTTCTTCGGCGTGTACTCCAGACCCTCGTGGCTTCCCTGTAAGGCCTTTTTGGACTCACAACTCCCTTTGAATTGGTCACCTGACTTCCCTCTCGACAGGTTGTTTCAGTATCCAATATGTAAGCCAGCTCTCGTAAATAAACCAATTGACCTGTGGCTGCTGTGCCCGGATCCCTCAGCTTTGAGCTCATTAGACAAAGAGACCACAGAAAAGTGTAAGAAGTTGTTTAAGGAGTATCAGAAACATAATTTTGGTCATCTCACTGCCTACGTATGAACACATCTGTAACTATCCAGTAAGGTTACATGTTTAAAATAGCCCAGTGGCTAGAACATCTACTGTGGAGAGTTCCACTTGGATGCCATTTGAGTTAAATTAGCATGTTTTGCCCTGCTTTTGTATTTGTATTGTTGCTCTTGGCCTTTGCATAAACTTTAATAAGCTAATGTGAGAGGCTGCTGCATTTGAACATTGAAAAAACAAAATCAGCAATCTCCAGACAGAAGAGATGTTGCGTCTGTCTACCGCTGCTTGAATGATTCACGTTCATAATAAGTGGCCTATAACAATAATCATCTGACGTGGAGGAGACTGGTCTGAGTTCACAAATCAGAACTGAAATGAAATGTCATGGAAAAAAATGTGTCCTTCATCAAAGTGAATACTCAAAGCTCATCAGTGATGTTTATGTTCAGCTTGTAAACCTTAATGTCCACCATAAAGACCACAGAGCAGCTTACCTCGTTATGTTATACAGCCCCTCATAATGTTTACAGTGTATTTTTTGGCTTTTCCAGCCCACGATACAGTCCTAAATCTTATTAGTTATTCCAAATAGCTTGTGCTCTAGTTAGCACAATTCATCTGGGTCTCATTAAAGTGTTTTTGATGAATAAAGCAGTGACTTAATGTGCTCCGGTAGTGACCTATGATGATTTAGAACATCATTAGAATCACCAGCGATCAAAGTGTAGGCTGATGCTGGACAAAGCTGTTTGGGAAACCTAAAAAACCCAAAGATCAAGGTAAATGTGGCCTGATTACAGTTACAGCTTGTAACTATATTCCACATAATGCAAAGGCCTTCATACAGAAGCTTTTACTTTACTGAAACAACTGTGGTGGCAGTCACTGATGTATAGATTTAGTTACTTTGACTCTGCATGTGTGTGTGTGTGTGTGTGTGTGTGTGTGTAAATGAATTACTAGACGTAATAATTTGTGATATTTCATTAGAAAATTTTGGCAAATTACTATGGTTACCCTGTGTACACATCCACAGCCCTGTCAAAAATAAATATATTCTCATTTTGTATTATGGGTATTAAATAGTCACTGACCTGACACTAATGCTGTTAGATATGACTCCATTTAATTTGTTTAAATTAGCAACTTTCAGGAACATGGCAAGGCACAGACTATGTAACCCTGTCATTTTCTATAAATCATATTAAATATTTAAAAAAAGAGCTTTCTACTTTCATTTCGTTAGTTTTTGCAGTTAAATGTTCTTGAAATCTAAACTAATTAAGTTAATTAAGCTGCTTTCTGAAATATTGGTGTGTTATCCACCACTTCTACCTCATGCCATTTATTCCGTCCCTTTGTGCAGCTTCACACAGTGTGGTGCATGCATCACATTTGATCCTAAAAATATGCCGTTTTCAAGGCTGGAACGGAGCTGAGCATGGTCGGAAGAAGTTCTTTTAAATGAAGCATATACGAGTACAGTTGGCTGGAGGTTAAAGGATGACACTTATAAATGGAAGCACGAGGATTTGGAGCATCTGTATTGGATGAGAACATGAGAGTGTAAATAGAAAAGAAAAGGAGTAATGATGAAAGGAAAGTGCCCTCAAATATGTCCTTCATAAGCTGACCATGGAATATCAGGGATACTTTATACATCTGAAAGACCGAGAAACAAAGCATAGGCACTCACAAATAGACACGTAATATGCACTCCTACAGTCCAAACACATGAAGGTTAGGTGAAGTAGAGAAATGGTCTGTGTGTGTGTGTGTGTGTGTGTGTGTGTGTGTGTGTGTGTGTGTGTGTGTGTGTGTGTGTGTGTGTTGAGAGAGAGAT
>VOQJ01043524.1:0-16236 GCA_015052665.1 Apistogramma diplotaenia
AAGTAAAGTAAGCCACAATAATTTTAATTTAATAAATTTTTACCATGGACACTCAGGTGTAAGTGGTAGGAAGGGTTTTTTCAGGTTAACACACATCAGAGGTCCAACAACAGAGCTGCTACTAGGTAATTCGATTCAACTTTATTTATACAGCGCCAAGTCACAACAAACAGTCGCCTCAAGGCGCTTTTTATTATAAGGTAAAGACCTTACAGTAATTACAGAGTAAACCCAACAATCAAAACGACCCCCTATGAGCAGCACTTGGCGACAGTGGAAAGGAAAAACTCCCTTTTAACAGGAAGAAACCTCCAGCAGAACCAGGCTCAGGGAGGGGCAGTCATCTGCTGTGGCCGGTTGGGGCTGAGGAGATGTAAGACCAGCAATATTTAGGTGTTTGGAAATAAAACCTCTGAGGCCCAACCAGAAAACTGGTTTAACAAGCTAAACCCTTCAAGAGCAGCTGAACAGGGTTAGCTTCTCCCAGAGTTCACCTACTGCATGTGAAGGTCATGGAAAAATACATTTAATAGTTCTTTGATGCAGAAATCCATCTGCAGTAAGAACTGTGAATGCATGTGAATGATCATCCACTTGGATTTCCCTCAGCAGATGCTGAAACTGGAATCCAGCCTTACAGGCCATGACATGCAGAACAGGTTCACCCTAAACACACGTGACAGCCATGAAAGGGTCTGGAGAAGCCGTGTAGAACAGCATGCTGCCTGTAACCACTGTGGTAGTGGGTCAGTGATGGTCTGGGGAGGCAGATCCATGGAGGGATGGAACAGCACTGACAACTATGAGGTATCAGGATGAAATCCTTTGACCTAAAGCTGATACAGTGGGTCCTGGGTTCGTCCTGGTGCATCACAATGCCTGGCCTCATGTGGGGAGACCATGCATGCAGTTCCTGGAGGATGAAGGAATTGATTGGAACGACTGGCCCCACGCTTGCCTGATCCAATGCAGCACCTCTAGGTCTTTGTTTCGGTCCATCTGATGCTGCCAAGTTTAACCTCACACTGTTCACGAGCCCTTTCCAAACCGACACGGTGCCGTTGCCAAGTGCTCGAACCATTCAGCAGCTTTTCCACCGCGAACTCACTCGCTGCTCGGCCGAAAAATGGGTTCCGTTCCAGCACCGTAAACTAGCTGGTCTGAAACCAAGGAACCTGTGATGCAAGCGGCAGAAGGGTGTGACTGCCATCTCAGGAAATGAGTTTTCCACTATTTCACTGCAAAGTGTGTATTATGTGCCAAAAGTGATGTGCTTTTCACGGCCGTGAATTAGGTTGGGCTCTAAGGCAGAACTTGCTGCTTTGTATCAGTTCATAACAGATGAAAGGAAGCAAAGTGCATCTTGCTCGTAATCGCGGGTCTGTATCTGCATCTTGTGCCGCACACAGATGTTGCAGCAGTTTTGTTTGGACCGCAAAATAAGTTCTGCCACATTTGTGCCCTTCAGCTTCCGTTTCCAGACGAGGAACCGCCCACACTCGTAAGTAAAGGATCAGCTGATAAAGCGCAGTGAAAATGCAGGTTCATTCTTGTCAGTGGAAACATGGTAAGTGATGCACTGATCCAGATATGGGAGGACGTCAACAGAACACCACCCATCGCCCCACGTGGAGGCCAGTGCAAACTACTGAGCACTTTTTTGAGTTGCTGCAAATAAATGAACTAGTCGAATGTGCTGTTTTCTCTTGGTACTTTTATACCATTTTCTACTCTGCATATGCAACATTCAACAGCTCAGGCACACTGATGCAGAACTTTATTCCAGGACTTAAGCGCTGTCTCACTCTCACACACACACACACACACCTACTCTGATGGACACACAGAGTTCAATGTTTTCAGCAGGTTCAGTCCCAAGAAACCTGGAATGCCCCTGGGCTGCACTCCCTCATCAGCCCCCCCACAGTGTGATCTATCATTAGACTAATTACTAAAGCACCACTTGAACACTTCTGAATTTTTAACCTACATTTCACTACATATAGATATTCTTAACTCACAACAATGAGCCGCCTACAGTACCGACATCAAATTGTTTTTCTGCCTACCAAATGTCACTTCCATCTCTCGATATTTGCCATTATCTTTTACCATCAGTGGAAATATGCAATTAAATACTGTCTAACAGGAGTAACACCTACCCTCCTGAGAGAGGCCTCAGAATTCACAGTGACAGGATTTTCAGGGTGGACCCACTTAGCTGCAGGGTTAAGGTTGAGCCCTGGTGTGTAGGAAGTCGGTGTTCCGTTGGGGTACTGCCAGAGGATCGGGTACAGGCCGAGTCCTGCAGCCCCGCTGTGAGCCTGGGCTAGAAGAGAGGCTGAAGGATGGCCCTGACCCTGAGAAACAAAGACACGTTTTTAGCGGATTACTTTTTTAAGGATGATAAAAAAACAAATATGGGCAAACTGTAATTTGTAAAGACACATTATTCTCCTCCCAGCCATCCCTGTTCTCCCCCACCTCAAACTGAGGTGTGACAGGACAGTAGCACATGTGTTATCAGGAGTCAGACCTGTAGGAACTGCTGCTGGTGTGTGGCTGCCGGGTGGGGCAGGGGGAGGTGACCCAAACTGCCCGGAGAGTCGAGCCGAGGGTGGAGAGATGCTGCCGGGGGCGCCATGGCTGGGAGCACAGCGGGAGGTAAGAGGTGAGGATGAGGTAAGGCTGAGGTGTGGGGAGTGGCAAGGAGATGGGAAGCTGCATGGGCGTGTGATGCAGGGGTGAGGCAGGGTGAGTGGGGGGAGTGCAGTGTGTGCAGGTGGGGGTGGAGATAGGCTGCCACGTGGTTGGAAGAGACGGTTGCAGAGGCAGAATTCTCTGCGTCTGAGCGAATGAGTGCCGGGTCTCTGTAAACGGTGAAGGGCTCATTCTTCTTAATAATCAGCGAACTCTTGGTGCTGCCGCTTGTACCGACTCCGCCTGACTCTGACTGCACCGGCTTGAAACCAGACCGGGGAGGTTCTGGTGACTCCATTTTAACGGGCACGCGACCGGCCGGAGGTGGCGAGGTACCCGCGTATCTTGGTATTTTATGCTTAGATACCTCTGGGGAGGTGTTGGGTTTAGGTTTACAAATGTCCAGCAGGCCCGGGTGGGGCTTAGCTTTAACATGCTCAGCTGAGTTTGCGTTCGGATAGACGGGGCTCTGAGAGCTGCTGGGGTGCTGGGATTTCTGTTTGAGGGAGTCCACGTGAGCAGAGCTAAGGTTCGGGCTTTGAGATTTAGACGTGTCAAGGGGGGGGGCTGTGTTCATCTTGTGGGGGGCCGGTGGCTGTTGAAGGTGTTTTCTCGACTCTTCAGATAAAGATGGACTCTTGATGCCAGAGTGAAAAGGTGTAAAATGTTGAGGTTGTAGTGTGTGATGCTGCTGCTGTTGTTGGTGCTGATGATGAAGATGATGAGGGAGGATATTTTTCTCCTTTTCCACCAGCAATACATTTTCAGCCATCGATGTAACGGGCCTGGGATGGGGGGAAAAAGCACAACCAGCAGTTTTATTGGTATTGGACTAAAAATGACAGGAACAATGGGAAACAAGTGTAAGTATCATTTAGACAAATGTACCATTTTCCAGGGGAGGAGAGCTAAGCTTTCACCAGCTGCTAAACTTAAACCTGAAGCTCCACACGGAGGGGCCCCCGCCGGTTTATGAATTCGAGCCCAGTACCTTCTCGCTGTGAGGTAACGATGATAACCACGTCTGCACCGATACTTAGCAATACTTTTCTTACCCATGCAACACCGAAAGAATAAATACATACGTAAATAAAGAATCGATATCATCTTGAGATACGTTTTGGTGAGCACTAAAGAGTACATACAGTAAGATATCAGGAGGATATATGCGATATGAGTCACAGGCTTCGAGCCAGCGGTTAGCATTAGCATGATAATGCTAATTAGCAAGCTAATGCTAACACCCCGCACGAAATCTTTCTGGCTGTAAGCCTGGAGTCAGGTAGTTTTCACTGGATTTGTCTCCTCCTGTGCCTTGGGAAGTTACGATAAGCCTGCCCCTTATGATCCACTTTGGCACCAGAGTTGATGGCTGACCTACATCATGACGTCACAAATGTGCGATAGCTGGGAGACAGAACAGAGCTCGGAGGGAACAATGACAGCACCTGTGCTAGATCCAGTTCTAGGTGAGAAAACTCAAATTTAAATCAGGCTTGGCTCCTTTGTCTTTGCTGGTTGCTAAACTTGTGTTTGATATTTTGATATACAGATGCTGGAATGTTTTGCTCTCTAAAAATCCATATCCACATAAGTTTATGTCAACACGTCATGAATTTTTATCTGCCCACTAAGACATTTAAAAAATGGGATGAACTATTTAAAGCACTGTTTTCACCTGATGATCTCAGAGGGAACGAACTCCAATTTGCTGCTTAAGCTCTTGGCTGCTGTTATGCCGCCTCCCAAAATGCCCTGCTGCTGCATGGGAGGTTCCATCTCCATCCTGCGGCCTCCCTCTGATGGCGAGGGAGACGGAGCGACGGGCGGCGAGGAGACGGGCGAGGGGTTGAGGGGGAGGTAAGGTGAGAGGGCCGTAGACTCGGCCTTCTGGGAGGCGAGCAGCGCCGACACAGCCTCCGAACTCTCACGGTGCACGGTGGCCTGGGCGTCGTCTGTGATGTCAATCACACTGCTACTGTGGAGGTGGGACAGCGACGGCGTCTGGGATCGAGATGATGCTAAAACGAAGCACAACAATATAAGAACACGAAACTGATGATCACCTGAGATATGACAGAAACCGGCAGCAGTTTGTACCTTTCACAGCGTTCTTGCTGTTCTCCATGATGCCGCCCTGGACGACATCAGACATTAGCGGCGTCTGTTGCCGTGGAGACTGGGTGATCTGTGTTACTGCTACCAGCTCCTCATCTTCCTTTGTTAACGTTTTGCTTGTTTCCTTAACTACACTCTTCTTAATGTCTTCCGTTATTTGAAGCTCCGCCCACGGGGACAGGCATCCAATGAGAGATGAGGAATCATTCATTTTGGGTCCCTGCAGAAGTGGCTTCTCGCCCTCCTCCATTTGAGAAATGGCACTTGGCTTCACGTTGCTGCGAGTCTTTAACTCGTTCTCAGAGTTGGGCTCTGAGGAGGAAGAAGAGGAGGAGGAGGATGATGATGATGATGAGGAGGAGGACGAAGAAGAGCAAGAGGAGTGGGTTGCTCTCTTATTGTGAGGGTTTTCTGAGTCGCTGCTTTCTGATAGATCAGACGTCATGTCAGTCTTCAGCCGCTTTAGACCCGCCTTCTTCTCGTCTTCTTCACCCTTCCTGCGTTTGTTCACAGACTGCTTCGCCTTGGATTTCGACTCTAAATAAATGGAAGACAGGTTTGATTATCCTATAAGTACCTTTTTGCTGTTTGTACTGGTTAACAGTCACAAATCCTTCTAAAGATTAATTTTAGTCTTTATGGAGTCGTGTGCGAGTGCACCAGGACAACAGTAGTGCCGCTCACGTGCAGCGTGATCACACTTAGGCATAACCGGACATCAATTCAGATGCATTTTAAAAAAGAAGAGCAAAGAAACAGCTGAGCACACAAGATAAGAGACACAAGCCAACACTGTTTACAGCTGCATTCAACAGTTTAAGAGAAAACAGTGGAAAACTACTGTAACGTCCCCCCCATCTGATTAGAGCTGATAAGAAAAGAGACAGCAACAATTACACTACAGACTGTTACATAACACATATTACAGTCTAATGTAATTTTCTGTTTATACGCTGCACTGTTAAATCATCATATTCTACCATATACCACCGATCTGTTGCACAGCGCACCTTTCAGGACTGGCAGGCTGTTAGTCTGACCGTGACAATATACAGTATAAACCACTGCATATGAACTTAATGTCTATATTTTAGCTGGTTCATTAAACTGCTGCAGAGACACTAGGTGAGACATGCAGTGCTCGTGCCTCATGGCAGGGGGCGCTGGTGATCCCAAGCGACTCCTCGGCTGCAGAATAATAGAATTAGACAGCAAGCTACAGTAAACAGCAAACAAGTTATCGATGCTTTTCTTGAAAAGGAGGCGCCTGGACTTCATGTATAAGTGAAGGTATGAAGAGTGAGTGAAAGAAGCTCATTTCTGTCTGTGACAACGATCCTGAGGTGTAACTGCAGCTGTTGCAGAAAGCACTGCTGCTTTGGCCGCTGTTATCAGAGGGGATGTGATTTTTAGGACATTCAAGCTCAACATTAGTTGTTGATTAGCTGGCTCCTGTAAGCTACTAATAACGTGTGCATTTAATTACTTTTGTCTTTCCTGTTGATGGACCCATCCTCACCTCGCCCCGTGGTCTCTTCTTTTCCTGCCTTTTCCTCCTCTGGAACGCTGCTATCTGATCCCTTCCTCCGGGAAGAGCGGGAGCTGCGCTGCTCTTTCTGCTCCCGCCCACTGCCACCGGGCGAGTGGTGTGATTGGCTGGCTGGTTGCTGACTTTGCTGTGACTGGCTCAGTTGTTGGGAAGCCAGCGTAACCTGGGAGCCTTTAGAGTTGGGGCCTAATGGTGTCATGATGGGACGCGGGCTGTTAGCTTGGGCTCGGGTGTAATGACTCTATAAGAATTAAAACAAATAAAAAAGACATTAAATTCAATTTTAATACATAGACTTGCATTAACTACACCTCTACAATCTCATATTGGCAACTAATAGAACAACCTTCACCAGATTCAGTTTCCACTTTAATGATTAGCAGATGTGTTGTTTAAGTTGGATGCTTCGTATTACTGCTGCACCACAATCTAGCATTGATAATTAATAAATGGGAGTAATTAAAGAAAGGATAATTAAACTATGTATCTATTAAAAAGTATTAGCACAGTAGCAACTTTGTTATTGTTTGATATGCTTCAGCACTTAAAACATGCAACTTACAGACTAGCCTCTAAGTTTCTAGCATGAAGAGTGATATGGACAAATCGCTGGAAGAGCTGGAGTCAACAGGTTTTACCTTTTTCTTTGTTTTTGAAAAAACTGAGAATCTGTACAGTTTTAGCTGCCCGGACTATTAAGGAAATTTGAATGTGAAATACACAAGCCTTTTAATTTATAGCAAGACCGTCACAGGTGGGGATATCCTCCCAGGATTAATAAAAATATGATATAAATGCAGAAGTCAGGATAGCGTCACAGCCTCATTTCCTAATAGAAAATCCTTCTGCAAACATCTTTGGTGTCCTTACCCTAATTCTTTACCAACCCAGGGGTGACTAAAAGATACAATACATATTCCATTTTGTGCTGCACATCTCTGAAGAGTAAAGAATATGCAAATTTCATGGCTCAACTCCTTGTGGTTTTGTAGACTGGAAAGGTAAAACCTCACAGACAGACAAGCAGATGGTATGATGATAATATCCTCCCATTATACTTTGAGGGATGATGATATAAAGTGCCTCTGTATGTGACCACTAGGTTCCCTGGATGCACAGAGGACCCAGATGTTTGGCAGAGGTGGATCGAGAACATTAAGAGTACGGGCGGAGTTTGGGTTACGGTCACATACTGTAGAGCACTTTATACAGAATTTATGTTTATGTGGAAAATCCAAAATGTAAAGCTTTTAACAGAAAAGCTGAAATGCAGGTGCTAGTTGTCCTATTTAGCATGTGGCTAGAGGACAGAAAAAAGACCCCATCCCAGATCTTAGACAATGACCCGTTAGGGGCTTGATTCCCAATAACAGCACAGAAGGTTCTGGTTAACTAGCACGCAGGTGAAACTGATAATGTCAGACAGGTTTACACTACGTGGCTGTTGGTGGGTGAAGCAGCCCTGTGGTTACTTTTAGCAACCTCGGCTACTGTAACGTTACTGTGAAACACAACGACCACAAAGGTGGCAACACAAACCGCATGTGAAGGTCACTGCCGACCACTGTCAATCAAAGTGCCCGTGCTGCTCGCCACGGGCAGCACGCAGCAACAGGCACTCCTGCTAAGACTTGGGGCCACCAGAGCACAGAACACAGTCTGGCCAGTGGGTTTTTCTCCAATAAGGGTTTTATAGGCCACACAGTGGAACGCGAGACAGTCACCTGACCTCAAGTCAAAGACAGCATCGTGTTCTAACACGTTCTGACACCGTGACTAACAGAGCAACAAGACACGTGCACAAGTTTCATGACGTTCCTGCGACATGCCGGGTGAACGCAGTCCCGGAGTTTCACAACTGCAGATTTGAATCTGTGTTGCGCACATAACAGTACACTCAAATAACCGCAACCAGCACTGGACCTACTGAACACATGTTTCACTATCATTTATGAACTATTTGTCCATGTGTCTCTTTCACTGGTGCAGTTTGCTGCATATGCATAGATACTGTAGCAAACACTTTGTGACCGTTGGAAAATGTCAGCAGTAAAGCAGCATATATACGTTCTTTGCAACACAGCTGTCGTGTTAATCACAATCACAGTATAATGAGAAATTAACTGAAAAATATCCAGTCTGTATTTTCAAGAAACAGCAACCTCTTTGCACACGAGCTCCACTGCTGCTGTGTCGTCTGTGGGTTTGGGTGTGGTAAAGGAAGACGTGTGTAACCACTGCGTGCACGGCAGAAGCCACAGTTCCTCCAGCTATTAAAAAAGGCTCAGCTCTGCTTTTTAACAGTCGATCTTTTTTATTAAAGACGGGAAGCAGCTGATACTGATCTGGCTACATTTGCAGGGTACAAAACCATGATCCAAATGAATGAGAGTAGGTGTTACACAGTTCTTTGTTCTTAACCTTATGGAAGCAACAGATCAGCGACTGTGTTCGTTAGTGGACACTCCAGGCCGTGGTTCTTCTGCTACATTGGTTTCCCATATGTCGATCAATCACCTTTACCCACAGTGTGAGTTACTTAAACTAAGCTGTGAGGTTCATTTAACCAGTGACCCGCCCACCTTTTACTGCCAGTGGTTATTTCCCTGTCATCATCACTAGAAGTTGCCAAAATCCACTCATATTCAAAAGGTCCTGTTTGTACACCCACAATCACAGTGACACTCGGCTCTGAGTGGATAAAGAGGACAACACCTGCTTGTTATGGAGCATGTCCACTCTTTGCTGTGCTACTGTGTTCCCTGTTCCTGACCGTGACTGGAACAGGCTAATCTGCTGAATATTTCGTTGCCACCATGTCGGCTGTTAAATGAGTCAAACTGTGGCTTTGATAACAGAAGCTGCAGTCTGATTCATGGTGGACATCCAACAGTTCAGGATCTAATCACTGATGAAAGGCAAAAGCAGACAGATAAACAGTGGCCACCACACTGCAGAGAGGATTCTGTTTCTTAGAATTAGATGCTGGATTTGATTTCTGGGCTCATTATTAAAGAGCAAAGCCACACTACACATAACTACACCTCTGTGGGCAGATTCACATCACCACATCTGTCACACCTGTGGACTTTGGCACTAAACACTGATGATACCTTCTGCACGGTGGGCGAAGGCTGTATTACAGGTGTGGCAGAGGTTAAAGAGGCCAGTAGGTGGCAGTATAAGCAGCACTTTGGCCTGGTGGTTGTTACTCTTTAACATTTCACTTTGACATTCCAGTCCTAGCGTGTGACAGGCATTTCATACCGTGGACACTTATTATTTTGAGTTACATTAACAATGTTGAATCTGAACACAGAATGTGGTTTGGATTAATTCTGTAATTAGTTAAAAGTGTTAAAGTGAGTTAATGTATGACTTTTACATCAAAGTGAAATGTTTTCAAGAAAGATGATTTATGCAGATTAAACAAAAAAAGAAGAAAAAAAACTACTGAAGAGATGAAGAGTGCTTGAAACATCTTACTTTAAAAAGTCTGTTGCAGAACTACATGTTTTACCTTCAGAAAGTTTCATGTTGTCTGCTTATTCAATTACTACATGAGCAGTCCGAAGGATACATGCAGATGGCACAAATTATTGATACGTGATGTCCAAGAGAGCGCCTGCTTAGACATCAACATGTGTGTGGTTGTTTTGTTTAAATGACTGCAGATTAGTGGCTTTTTTTATAAATCAATCCTGCACAGACATTTGCAGTGTGTGACATTGCCTCTGGACCACCTTGCGGCACAGGCCTGATGTGCTCAGTCACAGCTCTACTTCAGAGAATTCGCAGTGAGCTCAGATTAAGAGTTTAAGATTCAGGGGTGTGTTTCGTCCACTGATCATTCAGAACCAATATTCAAACACAGATCATGTCTGTCAGCTTTAAGTCCTTTCTCTGTTTGTAGTGTGCTGCGGAAAGTGTAGGGCTGGAGGGAGGTGGTGTAGCAGTGGGGGGGTTTTGGGGGTACCTGAATGTTGCCAGTGGTCCCGCCGGGTCTCCCTCCCGCCATCTTTAATGTTTCAACAACAACAAGAAAAAAAATAATCAAAAGAAAAATAACAAAACGAAATGAACATAAAGAAAATGTGGGACAAGGAGAAATGTCGTTATTGACTGCGGGACCAGAAGTGACTGGCTGAGTGTTTAACATGAGCTTTGTTCCAAATGAGCCTCGTGTGGCAGCTTCACAAAAACACCACCACAGTTTTAATCGTCATCTGCTGACATCGCAGTCATACTGAAAGGCGCCAAGTGGTGAGCAGAACAACAGAGAACGTCCGTGTGTGGAACCTTCTAATTTTAAGGCACATAGGAGCTTTTACTTTGAAGGTAAAAACAGAGTGGACACAGAAGCTCTGTCGAAGGATCCGGAGCTACAGCCTGATTCCGGAAATCTACTGAGGAAAGCTGCTCCCGATTTGGAATGACTGTAATCATAGTGATGTGGAGCATTTGGGGGTCTGTGCTGACCAACGCCTTTGAAATGGACGGATAAACAGACGTAATGCAGATGACACTGATCAGATGAGAAGCAGCAGCTTGTGCTCACTGACAGAAACACAACAACAAAAACATGCTGGATACATTCAGTTTGACATTTTATACGCCAAGAGGAAATAATCTGTATCTAAAGATTAAAAAACCAAAATAATCTTAAATTAAAGTGATTATGGTGCGCCTTAATCTTCATCTTTGTTCTTGTAAAGCATTTCTATCCAACACACACTGTGTAGTTTCATATTGTCATTCTTTGTGTTTTATGCTTTTACTTTGTTACTTTTTGTCCTTCCGCTGCTACACAACCTTATGAATCACTCTGCACACAACTCTTTGTGTATATAGTTCCATATAACTGTTTCACGTTCTCCTCTACAGAACGTACTCACTTTACTTAGATGCTTCTGTGTCTTCTGTGTGCGTGTGCATGTACTCACATGGGCAGTGTTGTTGTTCTGACTGGATCGCGACCTTCGCCTGGAGGTGATGCCGATGTTCTCTCCTTTCAGCAGAGAGTGGACCACATCGTCCAGAAAGGTCATCTGGATCATAGACGGATCCACGTTCTGAGGCTCGAGCACCTGAACACACACCAGGTTTTAGGATTGGAAACATGATCACCGACCCACAGTGACAATATATTATGCTGAGTAATGCTACTTCAGCTGCTGAAGTCTATCAAAACCTCTGATGACACTAAAGACTAAATACTGCAAATGGAAGTATTAAGTATTTGGGAAAGGACACAAGTTTCGCCCTTGGAAACGATCAAAAAGAGCAGCAATGAAGATGTGAATGAAGCGCAGTGTTTCAGCGCAGTGTTTCAGTGCAGTCTTTCAGTGCAGTCTTTCAGCGCAGTGTTTCAGCGCAGTGTTTCAGCGCAGTCTTTCAGCGCAGTGTTTCAGTGCAGTCTTTCAGCGCAGTGTTTCAGCGCAGTGTTTCAGCGCAGTGTTTCAGCGCAGTCTTTCAGCGCAGTGTTTCAGTGCAGTGTTTCAGTGCAGTCTTTCAGCGCAGTCTTTCAGTGCAGTCTTTCAGCGCAGTGTTTCAGCGCAGTCTTTCAGCGCAGTGTTTCAGTGCAGTGTTTCACAACGGATTTTCTGAACGTATAAAATTGCAGTTTGTTCTGTTTCCACTGTCTGCTGGACTGGAAGCTCAAACACTGCACTGCATTCACATCGTCTGAGTCAGAAAGAGGTCGACTGCTGAACACATTCGAAACACACTTAAGCCCATACTGATAGTATCTAAAATCCATGCTGGTGCTGCCCACGTCCACAGGAGTGTGGTTGTAGGTTCTGTGCCGGTGGGAGCTCCTGCCTGCCAATCTGAACCTCATCCAACCCCAATGCACAAAAAGTGAAACGCACTAAAACATTATTGTTTTAAAAGGTTATTATTTAAAACACGAGGAACATATAAAGGAGGAAGAGGAGGCTGTGGATCAGGTGGAAGTCATTCCAATGGGCTCAGTGAATTCCAGTGTTACACCATGGGTAGGATTCCACCTCTCCAGCCACAAGTCCAGTCATACATGCTAATAAACAAGTTGTAGGCCACAGAGCGGGTCAGCAGATGATGAGGTGCATAGTGTGTCAACTTTCTGTGGTCAGTCGCTGCAGACCTCCAAACTGGACTGTGCTTCCATGGACGAGCAGCTGCAGCAGAGCCTTACAACCTGAAGCTCAATGCAAAGTGTCAGATGCAGTGGTGTAAAACACGCTGCCACTGGACTCTAAAGCAGAGCAGACGGGTTCACTGAAGCAACGAATCAGACTTCTTTGACTGGCTCTGATGGACGAGTCTGGGTTTGGTGGCCAGGAAAACGGTACTTGATTGGCTGCATCGTGCCAAGTGTAAAGTTTGACGGAGTGGGACTGTTTTCCAGGAGTTGGGCTCGGCCCCTTAGTTCCACTGAAAGGAACTCAATGCTTCAGCATACCAAGACATTTTCGACGGTTTCATGTTCCCAACTCTGTGGGAACAGTTTGGGAATGGCCCCTTCCTGTTACAACTTGACACGGATGAGTGAGTTTTTGGTGTGGAAGAACTTGACTGGCCTGCACAAAGTCCTGACCTCAATCCAGCAGAACACCTTTGAGATGAATAAGAGTGGAGACTGCGAGACAAGTGCTTCTGGCATCTCATCTACTGCTTTCATAAAAATTACCAAGATACATACATATATCACCATCAAGTCTAAAAGCATTGAGATATGACTTTTGATCCATGTTGCCCAAATGAAAACTCTTTGATTTATATATTTCTAGTTGAGGTAATGACACATTTCCGTTACACTGTATCCATCTTGTTATTCCATTTCAGGCAGTACAAAACTCAAATCTGTAACTTACTTATATAACAGGTTAAAGATAATAACTGAGTGTGAGTGTATCCATGTACCTGGTCATTCATAACAACCATGTTTCGACTGAAGAGATCGTGATGTGTAATGATACCAGTGAACCACTGGGTGGCGGAGTCTTGTCTGTACACACGCACACGGTAGCCATTTAATGAATAGGGACCTGGAAGCAACAGGAAACAATAAAAGTGTTATAGTCCACAGATAAAGTATAAACTTTACTGCACTTTCCTCATTTTATAAAACACACCTATTTTATTAATAACATGACGACCAAAGCAGCAAAAAACAAACAAAAAACCACATGGACTATGTTACAATGCTGCAACATACACAGTGACAATGGTGTAAATAATTAATCTTAAGTGTTTAAAATAAAGAGCAAGAAAAACAATGAAAACTTACCTTGCATAAAAATCTCCTGCACCTTCTGGTCTTTCAGCCAGCCCTTCACCTCTTCGTGAAGCTGAGGGTTGTCTCTTAAAACCGGGTTCTGACTGTCCACCTCATCCTGAAAGACACCAATAATTACCAACAAATTAGCAACACGCTGAAACACACTTGTTTGAAGTGGGGAGTCAAAGAAACCTCCGTCAGCACCATCAGCTCAGAACAAAACAGGTGTTTTGTAAAAGTGACCTGGACCAGGCAGCTTCCTGCAGCTAATAACCAACTCGCTCATTCTAGAGAGCAGCATTTCTCCTTTCAGCCCTGATGTGCACACTGAAGTCACTAAGAGTGCCTGACCTTCTATCATCTCTGGTCACCACGTTGCTGCGAATCACTTCCAGTGTGGACGTAGGTTAAGTGGGAAGTGCCTGGAGGCATTCCCAACATTGCTGCCATAGACAAGATCCCTGTTCTTTAAACAAAAACAAGGTGCCCACTCACACCTGATCCTCACTGCAGTGAATCAAAAAACCTGACTGCTGTGAAAAGGTTATATCAAAATATCAAAGAGTTGTTAAACCCATAAGATACACTGTATCATCTGACAAGACAAAGATCTATTCACACTACTCTGCTCTGCAGTCAGTGTGGAGCCTTTAAATCATGCTTCTGTAAATAAGTCAACAACGGTCCAAACACCACACTTCTGCAAACACACAGATGCAGCATTACAGTTGTGTAACTGCCAACAAATAAAAAGAGACGACCCAGAAAACTTGTGTTGTGTCTGCTGTGTTGATGTGACACTAAAACATAAAATGATCCTATTGTTTTCCAATTAACAACCTCGAATGTAAGATTCCTTTATAACCTGTCCGTTACAGCAGAGCATCAGAAGGTCTCCGAGAGTCAAACAGCCGGAGTTCAGAGAGAAACACGTCAATCTTACCTCACCTGTTCAGACCTGTGAATGTCACCTTCTTGTCTCTACTCAAATGTATGTTAACATTAATGTGACCATCACAGCAAATATCAAATAAACCATTCATATTGAAGTGAAGGCAAATTTTACTTTTAAATGAAAATCTGTGTAAATAAGTAAATAAAAGGCTTCAATAAAAGTTCAAAGGCTTCAAATTAAATCAGAGAGATTTTCCCGCCAAAAACAAATGAAAACTTTATAAACAATTGAGTTCATGAAGAGGTTTGCTCTTCAGAATGAACCCTAATATTAATGCAAGAAAAAGAAGGAGTCAGTGTAGCTGCTCCTGTTGTCCTTTACTCGTTAGCTAACGACTGAAATGTTGCCGCTTCCCGACAGGTAAACCAACACAAGCACTAACGGGGTCTCACCACGATGCACTAACCCTTACACACACAAGGTAAAAGACAGAAGGCTGTGAGGCAGACACAAAAAGAATCAAGGAAACACTTCATCACTTCATCGCAGACAGAACAGAACAGAAAAAGATCACGAGTACCAAACTACCGCCACCACACACAGTCTCACAGATCTTTGTTCAGGCAGTTCAATCAGTTTAGGTGCTGCATCACAGATGAGCAAAACCCTTTGATACGCTCTCACAATGTAATACTGATCAAATCACTGCAACTGCAGCACATGCAGGAATAATCGATTTGGACACATTTCATAATAGACAGACTTAGTAGTGTTTCACTGTCAGATAATACAAGCCGGCCTTGTTCTACTGACGGGCTGACACAAAAAAAAAAGCACGTTGGGGGAGGGGACTTCCTGTCCTTTTCACCACTTCCAAAACAAACGAGGACCTCAAAATCGGAAGAAAAAATGTATTTAAATATGTGAAACATTTCCTTATATGTAAAACCATCCATCCCCTCCAACTTCTTAAGTAGAATATGAGACATGAGCACATGTGAACGTGTGCACACAAAGCAGAGCTGCAGGAGTCAAAAAGACACAGGCTGAGTCTCAGCAGGAAGCAGAGCAGATGACATGAGGTCACAGCTTTCAGTTCACCTTCATCTCCCTCTTATCCTGGTTCAGTGCTCTGCTTTAAAACCTTATTTAACAGGACTGTTTAACTCAATGAATCCACTGTACAGTAAGAGTAGAACAGTGGAAAACATGGCCTCAGACTGTAGCCTGTGTCCATCTAATGACTGATGACCCCCGTCAATGCCAGCAACACGCTCCATCCCAACGATTCCACACACAAAACACAAGGTGTACACAAAAACCATCAATGGAAATCAAATGTATTAACCAATGGAGGCCTGAGTTTGGAGTCACACACAAATTAAAGTGTAAACACTACAGGCTGATCCAACTTTGATGTAATGTCCCTAAAACAAGTCAAAATGAGGCTCAGTGTTGTGTGTGGCCTCCACCTGCCTGTATGACCTCCCTACAACACCTGGGCATGCTCCTGATGAGGTGGAGGATGGTCTCCTGAGGGATCTCCTCCCACACCTGGACTAAAGCATCCACCAACTCCTGGACAGGTTGGTGGACGGAGCGAGACATGATGTCCCAGATGTGCTCAATCAGATTCAGGTCTGGGGAACAGGCATTGTCCTGGACCCAGTATATGGTCTCACAAGGGCTCTGAGGATCTCATCTCAGTAC
>VOQJ01043527.1:0-12499 GCA_015052665.1 Apistogramma diplotaenia
CAGCCTCCCTGCTCCTCTTCCTCACTCTGTGCGTCTCCTGCAGGGAGAAGTACAAGCTGAAGGAGCGAGAGGAGATCTGGCACAAGATCGAGGAGCTGGCTCAGCAGAACCCTCAGGTACAGCAGAACCCTCAGGCACAGCAGAACCCTCAGGCTCAGCAGAACCCTCAGGCTCAGCAGAACCCTCAGGTACAGCAGAACCCTCAGGCACAGCAGAACCCTCAGGTACAGCAGAACCCTCACGCACAGCAGAACCCTCAGGCACAGCAGAACCCTCAGGCTCAGCAGAACCCTCAGGCACAGCAGAACCCTCAGGCACAGCAGAACCCTCAGGCACAGCAGAACCCTCAGGCTCAGCAGAACCCTCAGGCACAGCAGAACCCTCAGGTACAGCAGAACCCTCAGGTACAGCAGAACCCACAGGCTCAGCAGAACCCACAGGCTCAGCAGAACCCTCAGGCACAGCAGAACCCTCAGATACAGCAGAACCCTCAGGCACAGCAGAACCCTCAGGCTCAGCAGAACCCTCAGGCACAGCAGAACCCTCAGGCACAGCAGAACCCTCAGGCACAGCAGAACCCTCAGATACAGCAGAACCCTCAGGTACAGCAGAACCCTCAGATACAGCAGAACCGGGATTGATCCAAGTAACTGTTCAGTCATCAGGGTTCGAGCCAGAAACAGATGTCAGCCTGGGGGGGCTGAACAGGATGAAGGGATGAGGATGAGGATGAGGATGTAGAAGTGATTTTGATCAGCAGTGTGATTCAGTGTAACACTGAGGTCTTTGCCTCCCAGAGAGCAGAGCCGTGAGGAGCTGCATCAATAAAATGGAATCGAATTGAATTCTTCATAAATAAGATAAGAAGAGCCTTTATCGTCCCAGCAGGGAAATCCAGGTGTGCCAGCAGCCTGAGGTCTGTGCAGAGGAAGTATTACAGCAATATATACAAAGAGGAGCAATAATAAATATGTTCTTAAATAGTGCAGTTAGATTGTAAGAAGAAATAAAAAATACAATAAGAAAAATATCTGTATACCTATAGACATTATGTGCATGTTTGCAAGAAAAAGAATATATATAGATGTACACACACACACACACATTTTCGTGCAGAGTAAAGGGGATCGTGTAAAAACAGCAGTCAGCCTAGCTGCAGGTGGCTGTACAGTCTCTCAGGTGCTGGGAGGAAGGAGCTGCGCTATCGTTCCCTCGTGCAGTTAGATAAGAGACAGTGAGAACATTTCAAGCTGATGAAAAGTACCAGGAACACCGAGGCCTTCCCAGGGTCGCCCAGGAGGCCTGATCAGGTGTCCAAACCACCTCAACTGGCTCCTTTGAGGTGGAGGAGGAAGCTCATTTCTGACGCTTGTATTCACGATCCCATTCTTTCCGACACCACCCAGAGCTCCTGCTCGTAGGTGAGGGTAGGGACGTAGATGGACTGGTAAACTGCCACCCTCTGGTGCCCCTTCTTAAAGATGGGGACGCCCCAGATGTCCATGCGATGTTGCAGAGACGTGTCAACCAAGGCAGATCTACAACATCCAGAGCCTTCAGGAACTCGGGGTGAATCTCATCCACCCGGGGGCCCTGCCACCGAGGAGCTGCTTAACACCTCAGTGACCTCACCCCCAGTGATGGGCGAGTCATCCCCCTCCTCCCCAGACTCTGCTCCGTCTACAGAAGGCGTGTCAGTGGGATGAAGGATGTATTCCTTCCACCGCCTGCAGCACAGTTGAAGTCGCCCCACCAGCACTGCGTCTGGCTGAATGCCGCTGGGGGGAAAAGGGTTGGTGTGCAGGTCATGACCTACGTCGCAGTTGTTGGGGGTGCTCTTTTCCGGCGGGCCATTAATCATATCCATATTAAATCCAAATATAATTATCAGGCCTCGAGTTCGGTGTAGTAAAAACACGGCGGTGCAGAGGACGTCTGGGCATCTGCAAAAGTCACCGAAGCCGCTGTAAAATGTTGCTGGGTTTGTCTCTCTTTGGCCAAAAAGTCACAGAAATGGCAACACTGAGCTCAAGGGCATCTATGTTTAATGTCAGCGCCGTCACGACGACCTGAGCGAGGTGCAGCACGGCGCAGTAACCGCCGGCTCCACCCTGATCACGGAGCAGCTCTGTGACCCTGTTCGGTCGAGCCGATTAATCAGAGCTGATGGGCTCCGGGTCCTCAGGCTCCTCCCTCCTTCGTTAACGCTCTGTGTCTTTGTTTGCTTTCAGAGCAGTAAGCTCCACCCCCTACGCCCAGGACTCCACCCACAGGAAGAGGTCAGCTCCTGATCACTGGTTAATGTGTTTGTGTGAGAGAATCCACAAGGCACCGTGTAACGTGTGTGTGTGTGTGTGTGTGTGTGTGTGTAGTACATGGTGTACGGCAACAGCAGCGTTGCCGTGTACTCGATGGAAACAGAGACTCCAACAGCCGAAGACATCCAGCTGCTGAAGAAGACTGTGGAGAGCGAAGCCTCCCAGGTAACACACACACACACACGCACACACACACACACACACAGACCTGTTTGATTTCAAAACTTTGGGATTATCTGTTGTTATTCATAATTCTTACATTAACGATTTGATTATTAACATTTCACTCATGAGTCTGTAAAAACAAATTAAATGATTCTCACAATGAATCTGAGTTTCTTTTAAAAGCAAATGATTTAAATTCCAGATGATTTTTTTCTAGTATCACAAAAATATAAGAAAAACACTTTAAAGTGTGTTGACAGCTGTGTGTGTGTGTGTTCAGGGTCTGACAGCTGTGTGTGTGTGTGTGTTCAGGGTCTGACAGCTGTGTGTGTGTGTGTGTGTGTTCAGGGTCTGACAGCTGTGTGTGTGTGTGTGTGTGTCCAGGGTCTGACAGCGTGTGTGTGTGTGTGTGTGTTCAGGGTCTGAAGGATCTGAAGAAGGATAAGGTCCTGATGAGGAGGAAGTCGGAGCTGCCGCAGGACGTCTACACCATCAAAGCTCTGGAGGCCCATAAGCGGGCCGAGGAGTACCTGACAGCCAATCAGGAGGCTCTCTGACCGGGAAGACGGCCCCTCCTGAGCCCGACTCCGCCCCCTTTGCGTCCGTCTTCTTAGGGAGGAAGTTAACACTGTGGTGGAGAACCTGGTCCTGGGTCAGACGAGGACGGAGCTGACACCACGTCACCAAAAATGTTTTTTAAAAGAACCTCAGCTCTGCCCCCTGGTGGCCGATCACACGTAGGACACTGTAGAAGCTCCGTCTGTCCACATGCCTTTTAAAGTGTGTCAACGGTCTGCCGTGATTGGACATCAGCTTCATGTTGCACTAACACCCCCACGCCTCCACCTGCGCTTTAACTCCTGCTGTTGCTTGTTCTGAACCCACCACGAGCTCACGTCAGGCACCTGAACGCGTCTCCAGCAGCCCGTCCCTCCGCAGGAAGCGACGCCGCGTGACCTGCAGCCGCCTTCTCTGCATCTCCTCCGCGTACCACGTCATGGAGACGGTTCGTCTCTCCGGTCTCAGCAGACCTGCAGCTCCCAAAATCTGTCCTCGGAAATAAAAAAGCAAGTTTGAATTTCAGTCTCTAAACTCAGCATTTCAGAATAAAAGCATCAGCTGTAGCCACTTCACGTCCCAAAACAAAAGCGCTAACCATGACGGAGGCCTCCACAGAGCGCCTGTGGAAGCACGAGGCAGAGAAGCTGTGGCTCGATGGTCCCAGTGGAAGTGGCTGCAGCACTGATGCGTTCACTGACTCACTCAGTTCTCCAACAGCAGCTTCGCTCCACAGCCCCGCCCCCGCAGCTGATTGGCCAGCCTGCACGTGCGGCGGACTCATGACTGAAGCGGCTTCCCGCAGACTGATGATGATGAAGATGATGATGTGGAAGACGCAGTGAATGTAGACATCCAATCAGGAAACCCCGCCACCCACATTATTCTTTGTCTTTGTCTGCATGGACGCCGAGGAGCCGCGTGCACGAGGAAGCTGGCAGCAGCTCCTTGGGTCAAAGGTCAAAGGCTGAGAAGCTTCTGATGTCACCGTGTTGATTACTGATTCAGAGAAACTTGTCGGTGTCTTTAAAGCACCACTGAAGAAGACGGGAGGTCACAGAACCGTTAACGTGAGGAAGGTCACGGCCTCGTCATCCAAAAATCTTGATTCTAGTTTTCATTTTGATTCATTTTTTTCTATTTTTCTCGTTTTTCTGTTTTTTTCTTTCTGACGTTATTTTTTTTGTCCTTTTTTGTTAAAAATTCCTTTTTGTTTTGATGGAATAAAAACATTTCCTCATTAACGGCGAAGGATTTGGAACGATGTGATTGGCTCATTTGTTTGGATGTCATGGAAACAGCTGTTCTGCAGTTTCCTGTTTGTTGTCACTGGCATGAAGGCAGTTGTACGTCTCAGGCAGTTTCTGAGTGTTTTCAGTTTCTCTGAAACATCGAAGCTTCTCATTGGCCGTTCCACGCTGTGATGCGTTGACCTTTCTTTGATGGTTTGAAATGACGGGAACAAAAAGGCCTCAGTCCTGGGGGGGGTGGGTGCTTCTGTCTGTGGTCGCTGTCTTTCTACACTATCGTGTGTATTGAGTCGTGGCCACGCCCCTCGCGTGGCCACGCCCCTCTGCACTTTTATCCAAGTTGTTCTTGTCAGCTGGTTTTCATCACTCATGGACTACTTCCTGTGGGTGTGACCTTCAGCTGTCAGTCAGAATCAGTGATTAGTGGCAGACTGCAGCATACTCTCCTCTCATTGGTCAGTCAGTGAAACCCTCTCTGATTGGTTTAGAGCCCGGCGACAGCAACAAAAGTAGAACATTTTTCAAGTTTGCTTCATTGCGTCCCGAGTGCACGTCTACGTGTGCACGTCTACGTGTACGCGCTCCAAGTTCACATGAGCGACTCGCCTCGTCGCAGAGCTCCACAGGACTGACCAATGAGAGGAGAGAATGCTGCACGCTGCAACCACAGCAAAGCATCGTTTTATCTGACTTTCCAATATTATGACACTTCACACAGTGATTATTGAGGTAAATAAAAATGCTGACTATATCTTCATCAGCATCAGATGATTGATGCTGTTTCCTGTGATGATGAGCCAGGTTTTTCTCTTGTGGAGGAAACCTAACTTTCTGTCAGCTGCAGTAAAATCATCGTTATTGTCTGACACGACTGCTTTGGAAATGTCAAAATCCTCCACTTTCAGAACCAATCAGATTTCTTGGAGACGAGTGACGCAAGAGCGCCGCTGCCGTCACCGCGTTTCGCCGCAGAGGTGTCGTCAGCAAGCTAAAGGAAACCTGCTGCTTTAAGCACTTTGACTTCAGGAGCTTTAATCACGAAAACGTTCCCTGAACTTTGGTCGTTTGTTAGCGGATGTGTAAAGAACTGGTTACATTTTCTGGACAGTCTCACCTCTCAAATGTCATGGTAATATTTCATGATGAGGGCCCACATTGAGGATCTCCTGGTTTGCTAAAATTCAAGTTCTGTTACCTTTGTTCTTCTGTTCGGCTCCAAAAACCCGTGTGTGGGTTTACTGACCACTTAGAAGCTCACCTCTCTATTCCATTAAGTTCACCTCTACAGCCTCCAGCTGCTTCATGCTGAGGTAAAGGCCCTGAAGCAGAGGTCAGAGGGCCACAGATGGTCAGGTGTCTGCCGTCCTCAGATCAGTTTCTTCCCTCCGGCAGCGACTGACAGGTGTGGCTGGGTCACGTGACGGCGTCCACTTGAGCTGCTTCCCGTCATCATGTACAGGTGTTTAATGAGGTCAAGCATTACATGGTGTGAAAGTCTGATTTTGTACAGATGTTCATGTATGTACAGCAGAAATAAAGTACAGTCGAGCTGCGCCCTGATTCTCTGTCTCACACCGGTGGAAACCAACATTTTACTCTGAAAGGGCCTCATGACGCTGCTTCCGGTTTCAGCTGCACACATTTGTCCTCGTGAAGTTTCCTTCACTGATCGCCGAGAGCCCTTTTCTCAGTGTGTCACTGCTTTTACTGGATGTCCCTGAACAAAATTCAGTTTCTCTTGAAACGTTTGAAACACCCGAACTTCACCTGCACATCAGTGGGCGGAGCCTGTTTACCTCATTTGAACTAATAACCGCCCACAGGCGTCCCCTTCAGTACCTGAAACCAGACTGCGTTTATTCCCCCTGAGGAAGACGCACCTGCATGAACACGGAGCGTCTTTGTTAGACTGATCGTTGGCCGATACGTCTCTGCTTTGAACAGGAAACATTTTCATAACCAAGAAAAATCAAAAATTCTATTTACAGCATGGTGCTTTTATTGTGAAAGGCCAAGACAGAGAATGTACTTTTGCACAGGATAAAGTAGGAGTGAGTTATTGATCAAGCAGGGATGTGATCAGCAATGTACTGATCATCAGATCTAATCAATAACTGATGACATACTTTCAAAGTTTTATCTGTTGATTATTCACTGATGAACAGAACACTTATTACCAGTTAATTACCACATTGACCCGATTCCTTCAACTCTTTACCTGCTTCAATAAATTCAGTTGTTCTGTCGTTGTTTTTGGGCCTGAATGTTCATAACGCAGGTGAGTGTGAGTCAGCGTCACACAAGTGGCACTCGATGTCACCTGACAGCGATGCTGCATTCAAGGTCCATTAATGCTGTAGGAATGGTCACGGTGCCTCAAGGTCCCTTGGTGAGTCTTTGTGTTGCATTCAATGACAGTTGGAATTTAGATAATTTAATTTTTGTGGTGAATTCAAGGCCCAGGGAGATTGGCGCGGCGAGGCAGGCGGAGGGCAGCGGCACTCTGCCGGCTCTGCAGCGTGTCCCGCACCATGTCCTTCCACTGGTCATCGGAAATCTCCCGAGCCCACGGCGGCACGCCGAGTGACGGCAACGCCACGGCCGCCATCGTCCTCTTCACCAGCTCGATGTGATCTGCAGGAGACAGGACGTGTCAGCATTTATTCTGAGTGAGGGGGGGTGAAGGGGTGTCACAGGTGCCTTCTCACCTGCATCCATGGGGATGGAGGCGCGGCTCCTCTGAGCCGCCGCCCCCTCGGGATCCTCCTCCTCATCGCTGTCAGGAGGGGGAGCTTCAGGGAGGTGGAGCCCCATCACCTGCAGAGAGAGGCGCAGGTGAGCCAAGTGCCAGAAGAGGCCCGACTCACCAATCACTGAGCAGATCTCACCTCTATCCGCTGCTGCACCTGCTGCAGCTGCTCGGTGTGGGAGGCCGCCTCCCCCCGCGCCTCCTCGTCATCCTCTGGCTGCTCGCTACCATTCACGCCTTCGGGTTCCTGGTTCAGAGGTTGGTAATAGTACCCTCCTCCACCCCCATCTTCCTCCTCCTCGCCATCCATCTCCCCCTCCTCCTCCTCGTCCTCCTCCCCCCCGCCCCACACTGTGCCTGGCGGTGGCAGCAGCCCCCCATCAGCTGGGCGCTCGTCCTCTCCCAGCTCGTCCTCGGAGCTCGGTAAGACGCGCTCTGGTCCCATCGCAGAGCTGCACACTTCCATCCACAGACACACCTGGAGGACAGGTAACACCAAGTCACGACTGTCCACGTCTCACTGTGACATCATGAAGCTGCTTTCAGCGGACATGCAAATGATTAATGATCACGTGACCTGAACAGTGTTTACAGCTCCTAACCAATGAGGCAACCAAATGCCTCCTTCAGTGTGAGCGCACCTGATACCGCGCAGTAATCGCAGTACTTTTGCTTCACGCTAGCAGCTAATGTAAGTAATAAGTCATGGTGGTACTTCAGTCCGGTAATCAGAGTACATTTAATCTCATTATCCTGTTAGCAGCTGGAGGCTAACCGGAGCTGCGGGGCTCGTATGGAGCTCAGAGGAGCAAATGTCCCGGGGTGGGTCGCCTCTGTCCGGCTCTCTGACGCACACGCGCACCTGATGAATATGACGATGATAACAGAAACACCTGGAGCTAACAGCTAACGGGGCTAACTGAGGCTTTGCCACAGCTTCTCTGTCGTTAAACGGCCGTTTGTTTGTTTGTTTGTTTTGTCAGAGTCGTAAGGACGCCGTCAGCACACGAGCCCCTCACTGCACCTGTCTGTCTGATCTGTCTGTCGTTCCGTCCGTCTGCTCGGAGCTGCTGGTGCTGTTAGCCGCTGCTAGCTGACACTGCGCCCGCACACTTCCGGCTACGTCATCAGACAACAACGCTGACGTATTTTTTCTTTTTTTTTGTTTACTAAACTTTGAATTAAAGGTTAACTTCCTGTAAACAACACGTACACCTGCAGACAGGTTTCCGCAGGTGTCGCAACCCTCAGACCCCGGAAATGAGAGCAGCGTCACACGCGCGGTTTTGTGCGTGATGTCACACTCGGATGATTTTGGTATGACTCTGATTATCGTCTTTAATCTGCTGCTGTTCCTAAAAAAGTCATCATCACTGCAGCTGCCAGGGGTCACCATGACAACGGGTAAACACAGGTGGCCGTGTGGCGCGTGACGGTGATAGCTTTTCATCAGCGCGCGCGTCGGGCACCACAGACTGAATAAAGTTTATTAAAAATATAAATGAGCAGCCATGGAGATACTGTTAAAGGTCAGAGGTCAGTCACGGTTTCGTGTTCGCAGAAGCTTCATAGATGTGACTTCAGGTTTGTGAGGACGTCATTTACAGTAACAGTCATGGCGGGAAAATGAGGCCATGATGACCGGATCCGGACGGGATCTGATCCTGATCCGCGTGGATCCTCCTGCTGTGCAGGTTCACTCGGACACAGTTTGTGGTCAGGGTCAGGGGTCAGGGTCAGGGGTCAGGGTAGGGGGGGTTCATTGGAAAATAATTAGATTCATACTCTGAACTTCATCATAATTTTCAAAAAAAAGTTGATGCATTTAAGTCACTTTGAAACATTTAGTTCAGTTTGAGAATCTTCGAAGGATCCCAAACATTCATCATCGCCAAGATCCCGACATCAGCGGCCTTTAACCACACGACCAGTGATCTGATCAGTGATCACTGACCTGATCACTGATCAGTGATCAGGTCACTGATCAGTGATCAGGTCTTCAGTGCGCTCCCTGCGCTGCTCCCTCCTGCTTCAGTAAATCTGTCATCTGAAAACTGCGACAGTGAGTGTTGTCCAGCAGGTGGCGTGTTTCCTCCAGTTCCTCCTCCTGCCTGTATTTAGAGGTAACAGGAATTCACAGTTTAACACGTCACAGGAAGTTTACAGCCAGCTTTTATTCTCAGGTTACACAGCCCCGTTACAGAGGCATATGAATTATGAAATGTTGTCCTGTAGGGGAGTAGATGAGCCCATGTTGATCACCCCCCCTTTCGGGCCTCACGGTTGGTGGGTGCACCTGGTGTGCACGTGTCCCTCCCAGTTTCTCTGCTCCTCCTGACTTTGATGCAGCTCGTTAGTTAAATGCGGTCATAATTAACAGGTCGCGGTTAGAAAGACTGCTGCAGCCTGATGCTGCTTCTCTAAGCTCTCTGTCTCCTGTGCAGCTTCTTTACACTTCTGCCTTCAGAGACTTGAAGCAGCGACACTCGGGTCAAAGGTCAGGATGGAATTCTCAGGAAGTGATGTCAAACTTGGTGTCAAAGAACAGCTGATCTAAAGCAGCAGGAATGCTGACACACATGCTGTTGAACAGATATTTTCTCTTATTGATCAAAGCGTTCCTCGAATCAGGGGTCAAAGGTCATGTGGTGCCTGCAGGCTGCGTCTGTCATGAAGGCTGTGAGCAGGTTGTTACTGAGGTTTCTGGGTGGAGGCGAATGGGCGGTGCTTGTACTCTGACAGCCAAAGTGGCACCGAGGCGCCCGTCTGTCTGCGGGCTGCAGCTCGGCCTCTGGGGCACAGGTGTCCAGGTGCACAGGTGTCCAGGTGCACAGGTGTAGAGACAGTGGTGGGTTTGAGGACGAACACAGCCGTCTCTCCTGTGCTGATGAGGTCGAGTCGGTGCAGCAGTACAGATGCCGATGCCTCAGTACTGTAATGGATATTATTAAGCTGACCTTTGACCTTCAGGTGGATGCTACTTGTAGAAGCTTGACTCTCGAGAACGCTTACTTCCTGTTTGACTGAACCTGAAAACAAAGGAGCCTTTGAGGAGCTGCCTTGAACTGTTGCATCACAGCAAGAAGGTCCTGGGTTCAGATGTGCTCATCATGGTTCTCTGGTTTCCCCCCACAGTCCAAAGACGTGGAGCTGGTGGGGTCAGGTTACCTGCTGGTTTTAAATTGCCCACAGGTGTGGATCTGACTGAGTAGTTTTCTGTCTCAGGCTGGCAACCTGTACAGGTGTACCCTGCCGCTCACCCCATGGCAGCTGGGGCAGGCTCCACCCCGACCTTTAAAGGGATAGGCAGAAGACTGATGGACATGAAGGGGTGGACGCAGCAAAAAGGTGTGACCCTGAATGACCTTCCTCACCTGTACAGGGTTCACACCTTAAGAATGCTGTATTTGGGTATTTGTTACATTTTACTTGATGGTTGTGATACCTGCCGCCTGTGCCCCCCCCCCCCCCCCCCCCCCCCAGCTGCTACCAGCCGCAGGTATTATTATTATTATTATTGTTGTTGTTGATTTTGTTGTTGTTGTTGTTGCCTTTTTAAACACGCTGAACGCGGAAGTTTAGCCTGAGAAAAAGATTACGTAAAGTTTCCTCCGGCCACTGGAGGCTTTTACTCTGAAAATCAAGGCAGGAAGTTATAACAGGTAATATTTTCATCTATTTGATCGCGAAAAGCACGGGTTGATCGATTAGTGATCAATAACTAGGATCACCGATCAGCAGAAGGTTTAATTTCAGAAAGCGCATATCTCAGTTTCCATGACGACGCCAATCAGAGAGGATTAAAACGAGGCTCGACGAGAAGTGACGTAATGTTCGCGGAGATCGTGTGTTTCCGGTGAGGTGTCACTCTGAGCTCAGCTTCAGTAAAACACTTTCAGGGTTTATGAATGTTTGTTGTTTCAAATGCAGTTTGAACTCATCAAAGTTTTATCATTAGAAAACGTTTAATTAGAAACTCATGTTGTGATATTTTAGTTCGGGAAGAATCGGCTGAATTGTTGAATTTTAATTAATAACATTGTTATAACATGATGATCGTTTCTTATTTAAAAGTGTAGATGAACTGATTCACGTTGTTCAGATCTGACGTCATGTTCGCTCATTTTTAGCTGCTCACATTAAATCATTTCAGTGTTTCTGATCAGCGGTGACGCCAGGGGGCGCCTGACCGGGGCTCCGTGAAGTGTAATGAAAGTTTGAGGCTCACTTTCAGTGTCTTTGTTGCTGCCGTCGCTGAGCGGTGTTCTCGGTGCCGGTGATGCGGGCGGAGTGAGCGTCTGTCGTCTCCGCGCTCTCTGGGTCTCATAGTAACAGTCACCTGCAGAAACACACCGGGACTCTCGGAGCTCGCAGACCGACAGACGGACCTGCTGCGCCGCCCCGGGACGCCGACACCCCCGCCGCTCCAGCTCCGCGGCTGCCGCTGCGGATCGCAGCCGATCAGTCGATCCTGAATCGATCGGCTCTGGATCGTAACCGCGCGTGGCCTACGGCGAGATCGGCGAATGATGACATCAGCGCGTGACAGTTCCGACCCTCCCCGCGTGAGCTGATCGATCATTTATCAGGTTAATTGGTCACCACCTCACCTGTGTGAACATTTCCAGCATTGATCACCTGAGAAGAAGCTTCAGGTGATTCGTGTAGAAATGTAGAGAGTAGAAATACCTCCAAATTCTACTTTACCCAAGAAAAAGTACTCAGTTGCTAAACAGGCCCACAGGGTCTTTATTTGAAGGGAGTCAATGAGGAGCTGATCAGTTTGGACCTTCACCAAGTTCTCCCCAGGAAACATGGATCTGATGTGAGACCTGCAGGCTGCTCTGCTGAGGTGCTGAGAGCTCTTTAAGGTACGATGTTCAATTCTTTAATGAGTCAGTGAGGAGAGAAACCTGATCTGTGCTGGCACCTGTAACCACATCCAGGTGTCTCACACCTCATTTGTCTCCACAACATCACACAGTCATGGTTGCACCCCCACCCTGATCTCCAACCTTCCTTTTCTCTCAAAGATCCTTGAAAGAGTCGTTGTAAAACAGCTGACTGATCATCTGCAGAGGAATAATTTATCTGAAGAGTTTCAGTCAGGTTTCAGAATTCATCACAGTACAGAAACAGCATCAGTGAAGGTTACAATGATCTTCTCATGGCCTCTGACAGTGGACTCATCTCTGTGCTTGTCCTGCTGGACCTCAGTGCAGCTTTGATACTGTTGACCAGAACCTTCTATTACAGAGATTAGAGCATCTATAGGTATTAAAGGCACAGCTCTGCAGTGGTTTGAGTCATATTTATCTAATAGACTCCAGTTTGTTCATGTAAATGGGGAGTCTTCTTCACACACTAAGGTTAATTATGGAGTTCCACAAGGTTCTGTGCTAGGACCAATTCTATTTACACTATACATGCTTCCCTTAGGCAGTATTATTAGAAAACAC
>VOQJ01043534.1:0-17507 GCA_015052665.1 Apistogramma diplotaenia
TGAGGCGCTGACATCGTCACATCAGATTTACAAACATATGAACCCTACAGAGCAGCTTATTCACCATTTGATTGGCAACAGTTCACATGTTTTGTTTAAATTTCGTATCAGCATTCTTTACATATACAAACTAGCACAGAAAAAGTAACTTTAAAAAAACATTATTATTGTCATACCTTTACCTATAAATGTCCATGTGCTGCTCCTTTTGAAGAAAACCTGTTGGCTAACTGTTTACTGTAGCTTGCTGTCTAATTCTACTATTCTGCAGCCAAAGAGTCATAAGAAGAATCCCTGGGATCATTGCGCCCCCTGCCAAGAGGCACAAGAACTGCGTGTCTCTTTGCAGCAGTTTTATGATCGCTCAGCACAAGAATATGTTACACACATGCAGTTGTTGATTAAAAAAACACCGTGCATTATATACACCAGCTAAAATATAGAAATGTAGTTCATATGGTAAAAGTGTTCAAACTTAATAGCGACATGCAGAGGCACAGCAATACGGTCTCACTGCATAGCATGCAGCACAGTTAGCGTAGTCAATGTGCAATCCATGGTGAGGCGCAGCGGGCTGGTGCCTCACTGCTCGTCTCTTCTTAGTATTTGAACGGTAAATGTGAAAATTCTGTGATTTTGAAAAAAAAATCTTAAAATGGTGAAGTTAAGTGGAAAATAACTTTAAAATCACTGAATAAATATAACCATTTAATTAATTTCTTTCATTTATATTTCCACTGAAATCATATTTTTAAGCTCCAGTACAAATGCATCATATTCGTTCACATGCCAGTGATCTTGTATGTACCAAGAATATAGTTTATGTGGAGCAGACTAAACTGCAATTTATTGTGACTGAGGAAAGATTTCGTTTACCTATTAATGTGTTTTTCCTTTTGTGATCATTAGACAGAGGCGTAATGAAAGCATACATCAGTCCTTGCCTTTCAAGGACAGAAATTCCTGATATTTTCTTTTCTGAAGAAACTCACTTATATAGATAATTCACCATCAGTGATAAACAGTCTCAGGTGCATCATACATCTATAACAAGCATAGCGGTGTCAACATCTGGCTTTTTATTTCTGGAATTTTTATTTGTTTTTTTGTTTTGTTATTTTCTTTTCTTTTTTTTTACATTTTGAAGTTTTCGTTAAGCACATTGTCTGCACTAGCACAAGCATCAGCTCAGGAGAGATAATCCACTGATTCTTGTTAGAACTCCAATCACTCCAATTACATGTGCTGCAAAGTGACTTTTCCTAGTCATCCGGCCAGGGATTTCTTTAGCCATCAATTAGAAAACGTCGCTTCTAATCTGAGCCGGCTTCCCAGACACTGGTCATTTCCCATTAGAGTCATTTTCCCCAGGATCCCATGGAGCGATAGACATCTCCGCAGCTCAATAGAGGAGACGTGGAGGAGACCATAATTAAAGAGGTGGCATTTACTCTCAGTCAGACCCTCTCAGAGATCTGAATCTGCAATTACCTTCCAGAAAATAGCATTGTCAGGACAGGACCCACGTTAATAATGGCCCCCATCTCTGGGGCAGGGTACAGAATGCAATCATTTCCACTGAAGCCGCGCTTTGATTGTTTATCGCTTTACCCAGGGTTATCAGCCACTCTACTGTAGCGAATGTACACAGAAGGAAATAATCCTGTGGGCCACAAGAAGGGCTATTCAAGTATTTTGCTGAGTGGCGACTGCACTCATAAAGGGTAACTTTAAAACCATACTCATAAAGGCTGTAGTATCATGGATAGGATTCACCATCCGGCCGTCTCCCTAAGTCTCACTATCTATGAACATGTATCACCCCCTCTATTTTCGCACACACTTTCTGTCTCATTCACACATGCTGCAAGAGCACAGGCTCCCTCACGCCTCTACCAGTCCGTGCCTGACTTTCCAGATACTTTGTCAAGTGCATAAGGACCATTTGCACAGAAGGCAATTAAAAGCTTTACTGGTTTCTGCAGGCAGAAGGGTAGTTTGGGGGCCCCAGTCTACACATGAGCCAGCACCTTATTAGAGAGGGCTGGCTTTGTGCAGCAAAATGGCTCCAGTAATTTATACCAAATAGACTGCAGGTAGGGTATGAGAGCCAAGAGGAACGCATCTGCATTAATCAATATGAAATTATCCTGGACGTAATTTGTGGAGGGCAGCCATGCACCTGCTTAGAAATGTGATTGGGGAAGCCTGCAGATAAATAAGTGGCTAAACACTGCTGAAAATCTTGTGGCTAGAAAAAGAAAAGAGTTCTGAAATCCAATCCAGTTGTCTATCAAATCCCAAGAAAACAGAAAAATGAAGAGTAGAACTAATAAATGCAAAACCGCTTTGAAAACAATGACTTTTTGAAGCGCGCTGGGCGCTTCAGACAATAAGTCATAAAGCTCTATATGAACACAGTACACCTGTAGAATATTCAATGTGAATCTCCAAGCTCAGTAAATGTGACTTCTAGACGAGTATCCCTGAACAAATGCAAATGTATGGGGAGATGATTGTCAAGGGTTGTAAGGAAATAAATCTATTAGCATGGTTCCAGAGATAAGAGCGTCCTTAAAATGACCATATGCAAAGGTAGTGATAATGAGGATGTCCAGCGGCTTTTCGCATTTGCATATCTTCTAATCAATCCACTTCCAATCTGCTTTTTCGTGTAAAGGCCAAGATCACTCTGTCAAGATTTTTGATTCAATCTTTTGTTTACTCGGTTTCTGTTTTTTAACAAAGTCAGGCACCTTACTTCAAGAGACTGCACCTTTCTTTGTCCTACGAATACTTGTTTTGGTTTTTTTTTCGTTCTTCTGATACACTCCTCCATGACAAGTTCCCAATGTCATTAGTGTCAGTAAATAGAGGAAAAACTGGAAGCAATCTGGAGTTGGTCTAGCTCTTCTTTGGCAGCTGGTGACCTTCCTGGTCTGTATGCTCCATGACTCTTCAGCCTCTTTTTTTCAGTTCTCAGACAGCCCGGCTCTCTTTATCACTCTCCAGGATCAGCAATTGCTCACCGACAGTCTCTCAGTAATGCATCCATGCTGGGTATCTCTTCAGAGCACGGCTATGTGCTTTGCAAATGCAACATACAAGGAGTGAATACAAGTGAGAGAAAAATGGGGAGGGCGAAGGGTGGGGTGGAGATGGTTGGAGGGAGTTGATAGCATTTCAAGTACCAGCCTGAGTATTTTAAGCTTTACGAGAAGGCAAGGTTTTTAAATTTGCCTTATTCTAATTTTTATTAAAGAAGAGTAACAGGAAACTACAAAGTGAGAAAGATGGACCAAACAGTATCGGGTTTATAGGCATCCTAGAGTGCTGTGCCACCATGATGTTAGCATTTAAATAACGATGCCTGTGTAATGATACTTCCATCAGCATGATTAAAAAAAAAAATCAGGTAAGAGAAGAAAATGTCCTTTCTGCTCCTGGGAGCAAAGAAGCATTAAAGCAAATCCAGACATTAGTGCATGAGCTCTTATATTGGACACAATAACACAGACTCTAACCTTAAGAAACAGGATCTACATTTGCATATAACAAAACAACAGGTTGCGCCAAATTTATACTATTTTTCATTGATTCAAAAGGGGCTTACCAATTATGCAGAGTGAAATACTGAAAACATTTAGAGCCCTTCCTGTGATGCATGGTTCATAAGCATAGTACCACAGGCTTAATTGGTTGAATTCTTCTCTTGGCAGACAAGGAACTGTACCCCCAAGCATAGATAAAAGGATTCTAAACTCTCTTTTGTGGAGCAAAGAGATGAAAGGGCAGAGAAGACAGGAGCTTGTCAGAAAGAAGCCGGTTCCAGCAGCCTGTTAGTGTGCAGGTGTAGCAGACCAGAAGAACGACAGGTTATCATCAGCTTCCTGCTTGAGAAATGAGACGCCTCGTCATCAAATCATGATGTCTTATTTCTCCCTTGACTCTCGCACCCAGTCAGCCTCGCTTCTGACATGACAGACGGCAGTGTTGTTTACAAATATGAGACGCTTACTGTACAGAGGTGCCGGCTCAAATTTAGCTGCTTCATTTTGCCACTGTTACCTGATTTTTTTTTTTTATAAAGAGAACGAGAGAGAAAAAATCTGAATTTTCTGAAAATCTGAAAATAACTCATAGAGACTAAGATCTAATTAAAGTTTGAACAAAAAGGATTTTTTTTTTTCATATTTTCAGTGTTCGGTGATATTAAAATAGTTTCATTGCTTCCGATGCAATGGTGCTCCAATGTTCTCACCTGGCCTAATCCGTCACCTGCTTCAAACCAACTGAGGAAGAGTCTGCTGTTTTTCGTATTACCTCTATATTCAGACTTTGGTAGTAAACCATCATTTCGCTGTTCTAAACTGAAGTTACTGCCTTTTGAGTGTTTCTGGAGCTAAAGTGTGGCACAACTGAGCTTTTAATTTGCACCATTTGAATCCATGCCCTTTATAAGAATAGCTAATCAGATGAAATTGTGTTCCTCCATTTGAGAAGCACACACACGCACGCACGCGCACACACACACAAGCGCAAATAAGCAAAAAGCTCAACTAGTGTGATACAAAATCAGCTTGTCAAGTTATCATATTAGATTTGTTCTCTCTAATCAAGCAAAAGATGAAAGAATGTGGCTGAAAAGTGTTAATATCACATCTAATAACTGTAATACTTTTTCAAGAATGTCTTAGTTCATTTGATAATCAAACTAGAATAAAAAAAAAAGGTGCATTTTGGTTAAATTAGTGCCTCATTTCCATATCAAGCGGGGCTATTAATAACATGGAGCCAGTGTGCAATTTCTCTCAGTGCTCCATGGGAAATGAGCTATGAAGAATAGCAATAATTGTCAATGGACATTTTTGCAACAAAGCATCTGCTTCATGCAACATAATCAGCCCTGTCAAAATTCTGAAAGGCCTCAAACACTGAGATAGAAAACATGGAAAGCACTTAATTAAGAAGAACGAAAATGGAAACAAGTGTAATTTAATCTTGTTTGGAGTTTCATTACGCTCACACTCTTGCACTCCCCTCACAGTTAATTTTCCACCAACTCTGGTGTTAGACTCTAGTGTTATAACATTGGTGATACTTGGCTCATCAAAAATTTTGCAAATGGGGTTTTGAATCTGCCAGAACAAAAATTATTTTGTTGTATGCATAATTCATTGCTGTAAAAGAAACCCTATTGTCTGTCAACTAAAAATCTCAGTTATTAAAATGCAACCAACCTAGTAAAAAAAAACAATTAGTTACACTTTACAATCACCATCATTAATAAACTGTGAATACATGTTTAAATTTTAGTAAACAGTTATTTTATTGTGAACAATGAAATAGTCATTTGTGGTGTTTTCTAATCATTGTGTATAGTTTAATTTATACTACTTTGTTATTAGTTTCTGTCATATAAAATAATTTCTTTATGAATTTCAGTAGGTTACAACACACAATAGCAATACCATAATGTATGTACATGCCATATTTTATGTAATAAATTATTTGTTAATGATCAGTGTTCCTGTCTTCATTCCCAGGGTATCATATACTGCCAATTTATCAAAGATGCTGGGGTCTCAGGAGTGTGCACAAATTGTCCTTTGGCATCTGTGCTGAGATGCATGTCACAGCAGTTGTGACAAGCTTCTCATTCCTGACGCTTCACATGAAGTCAAATATTTAAATTTTCGGCCCATATTTCTCCTGAATCTAACCTGATTGATTCCAAAACCTGTCACAAAAGAAAAGAAAAGAAAAGAAAAGAAAAGAAAAGAAAAGAAAAGAAAAGAAAAGAAAAGAAAAGAAAAGAAAAGAAAAGAAAAGAAAAGAAAAGAAAAGAAAAGATCCATATCGCGGTCTACAGGTCACATTACAATAACCATCCAGATAATGTTCACAAATTTGTATTTTACCATTAACCACTTATCAGCATTACTTCATTATTTCATTCTTTTACAGTAATCAAGCGATACAAGTGAACCTGTGAACCCTTCCCAGGATTTCTTCATTAATTACTTATTAAATGTAGTCTAATCCTCATCCTATTGACAGTCATAGACAAACACACAGACACACACACGCACACACACACACGCACATACACATAGAGAGAGAGAGAGATTTGCAGGCCAAGCTCTTCTTGATATCAAGAGCTTTCACTTGTCTTGTCTTGTCTTGGCAGCAGTCCCTTACATGAAAACCAAATTGTGGAAGTGATAAAATGGTTCATGAAGAAATTTTGTTTTGCAATTACCAAGTCAGGATCCTGACCTTAACCAAACTGAGATGCTCTGGCATGAACAGAAGTTCGCTATTTAATCTAGATGTCGTGCAGGTCTCAGCCGCAGGACTCTCACTGATATGTGACTAATGAAAGCCCCACAAGGCACTAAATTCAAGAGTTAACATATCTTCTCCAGCTTGCACTATGAGTGTTCAATAAAGCCATAAAGAGCACAGCATCTGTGTTATTAGTTTAGTCAGACTGTGTTTATGTATAATTGCTTCTTATTTAAAGATCATGCCTATTTAGTCCTGGTGATTCCAAAAATCTTTTTCTCACAAATATAAGTATAGCAGGCTAATTCAGTGCTCAGTTTAAACAGAAATACACAGGTTGAACAGGGGCAACAAGAGGAATGGTTCTGTGAGTTACAGTTTTTCAGATCTCAGTCAAATTTACACACAGACTGATGACGTGCAGCAAAATTTAATGAATGTTGTATATTAACTGAAAATACGGTGACCTTGTCAGAGAGTGAGCTCTACATTTATTAAAAATATATTTAAAATATATGCTTGCAGGGATGGGTTACTAATATATACAGTCCATGCTGTACAGACATCCTTGTGACATTGCATTGTACAACCATGGCAGTGTTACTGAGATTAAAAGAGCTATGTGCACCGTTGGTGGGAAAAAATGGATTACAGTGGATCAGGCTCATAATGAATGAAGTTACTAAGAAATGTGTGCATGGATTAGACAGCCAGCCCATGTATGAAATCTGCTGCAGGCTACTACAAGACAAAAGCATCAAGTTGGACTTCAATTGCCTTGCTATAATTCATTTTACATAAAAGATTATATAATTTTTTAATAGTGGATGCCAGAATTCTGTTAGTCATTGTGATCTCATTAATGCCTTTTTATTTGCTATAAACAGTTAGATTGAACTGCAATTAAAGGCCATAATACAAAGAATTTCTGCCTTGAATTCATAATTAATTTAACACTTATTAGGGAATCATAGTACACAAACATTACAAAAATAAGTGTTTAGCAGCTAAAGGTATCACAGAATTGTTTTCTGTCAACTAGCATGTGGAATATTAATATCCCATATGCATTGGAGTGTCATAAATATGAGTGATAGATGTGAGATAATTATAATAATAATAATTTCATACAGCTGTGATATCCTACATAAAATTTTGATGCATTCTGAAATAAAGTATAGGACATCATTGGCAAAAAAAAGATGCTCTTGGGGTAAAAATAGGCAAAATTTCCACTTAACATATTTTTCATGAAATAATCCATCAGTTCTCTGTCAGCCAGTGTGATCAGTTTGGGAAGGTGATTTGCGGTTACAGAGTACACAAAGTTAAGGAGAGTCGAAAGAATTGCAGGCATTAATTCAATGAGCTGAGATTAGACGCTCATCCTACAAAACAACATTCAAATGTTAAAACAATCCAGACCTTCAAGAAACCTACAGTTTTGAAGCTTGTTTATTTTTTTGGTGATTTGATTAAAACACAAACAGAAAATAATGATCGTGCTCTTCTCAAAAGTCAACAGATAATGCTACAGACAACAGTCATTGACATCTAATGCTTTTCTTATGTCAAAATTTTGTGCCAGGATTAACCACAGTGAAAACAATCTCCAACAAAAAATAAAAGCGTACATTTCTCTAATGGCAGTGTGTTCCTTAAAAAATTGCTTATATATTAAGTTGAAATACTAAAAATGCTACAATTTGTAGCTTTTCTTATAATTTCTCCAAATTTAAAAGGAAAATAATCCCTCACCAAGTTATGCAGCAGTGAGTAAAATTATCGAGAAGTAACTGATATAACCTGTTGTTTTTATACCTCATGTTGATGCTGGTGTTCTCTTTGTAGCTGACGTGAGTGATGTCATCGTGCCAAGATCTCAGTCCTTAAGCAAAAGTCTGGCAAGGGATTTAAAAAGATCTCTAAATTAATTGAAAAAAAAATCCTTAATTTTGAGCTGCCAATTTATCTAGCTCTGGCCACCCAGCTAGCTGAGCTTAAGAACAGACTGGTGGAAAAGGAAGTCTCAAAGAAATTAAGTTGCTTGATCTGATTAACTCTTGCAAGTATTGGTGCCAAAATGCATTCAGCTACAATAAGAAAAAAAACTGCAAAAAATGTGCCTTCTCGGGATACGCTTTGCTGTCTGCAAGAGACATTAAAAGTCTTCCAACAAACAAGAAAACATATACTATATTGTGTTCCAATCACTTCCACAGCTACAGGTGTATAAAACCAAGCATGCCAGGATGCCACCTGTGAACAAGTCAAGTCATGAAATTTCTTTGCTACTAAATATTCCGCAATTAACTGTTATGGTAGTCTAAGAAAGTGGAAGCGATTGGTAATGTCACCAACACAGCCATGAAAAATCACAGAGTGGGTCTGAGGTGCATAGTGTACAGAAGTTGCCAACTTTCTGCAGGCAATCACTACAGACTTCTAAATGGTGTGGGGCTATTTAGTTCCAGTGAAAGGAACTCTTAATACTTCAGTATACCAAGACATTTGGGACAATTTCATGCTCACAACACATTGGGAACCGTTTGGAAATGGCCTCTACCTGTTCCAAAAAATCCACGAAGAAAGGTTCACAGAGATGTGGATGAGTGATTTTCATGTGAAAGAACTTGACTGACCTGCGCAGAGTCCTCACCTTAACCTGATAGAACACCTTAGGGGTGAACTAGAGTGTCTGACCTCACAAATGCGCTTCTGGAAGAATGGTCAAAAATTCTTGTAAACACACTCACAAGCCTTGTGCAAAACCTTCAAGGGAGAGCTGAAGCTCTTAGCGCTGCAAAGAGTGGGCCAACATCAGATTAAACCCTGTGGATTAAGAATGGGATGTCGCTCAAGTTCATGTGTGTGAAGGCAGGCAAGCAAATACTTTGGGCACTATAGAGTATATGAGTTAACAACTAGTCCTTTTGAGATGATATGCGCAGGACTGGTGGATTAAAAATAGCTGTTCAGGCACAGTGATCTCAGACAAAAAGCAGCCTTTCAGGAGAAGACTTTGATTTTTCACATATGTCCAAAAAGAGCCATTGGTTTCTATGTAAAGGTTGTTTGTTTTTAACACAAGTACTAATTATTAGTAAGTAATTTCCCAACTTTTGGGATAAATAAAGTATTTCTTATTCTTAGTCTTTTTCTTATATAACCCTCAAAGATCAAAATACAATACAGCCTCAGGCAGGTTCTGATTAGCAAAAGATGTAAAAGTCAAAAACTGCTACATGAATACGTTTCTTGAGATCTACTGATCAACTACTAGATCTTTCCATATCCATCTAATGAATATTTGAATATGTATGTTATTACATAGATTAAAATCAAATTAGAAGAAATGCTGGATCCTTGGGCTTTTTCGGCAATCTCTATTGTTCAGTATTATCACTTTATTTCCAAGGAAGTCAGGAAAAAAAAGTATGTGACTAATGTCAAAATCAATTTTTCTCTCACCACCATGTTCTGATAAGGTCACTGGGCCTCATCTTGGAACTGTAGCCTCTTTTCTCCTGCTCATAAGTTCTGTCTATATCAGTCTCCATCACTCAAGGCATTGAATACTTGTCAGTAATAATATCACTGATAACTTGAGGATTTTTTAATTAGAAAACTACTCAAGATTGGCAGTAGAGGACTGCTATAGTCATTGTTCAAGGGTACATTATTGCAAAGGCCTATTCATACATGATAGATACATTAATATAGAGATATGACAGAGATTAAACAGGAACTCATTCTGAAGCCCAGCATGCAGAGAATACAATCAGTATTACTTATTTTCTTTATTTAACCAGACAAAATACTGAGAATAACCTTGTTTACAGTTCCAACTCATTGGCAACATGTATACATGGAATATGTTTTCCAGAATGCCAATAGAAAAGGAACACATTTTCCATTGTATGGCCTGTGCGTTATAAAAGGTAGCTGATGAAACCTAGTAACAGTCACATTAGTTAAAGAGTGCTTTGTGCAGTGAAGCATGAGGGTGTGATGAATTCAATGCTTTTTCAGTGGATGTACTTTTTCAGATCATCCTGTTCTAACTTAGAGTCAGAATGCTGGAAGGCTTTGAAATTAGCAGAGAGACGGAACGCTGGGTGTGATAAAGTTTCAGCACAAGCTATACATAAACTAGGCAAGGGACAGAAAACATGACAAACTGAAGAAATAAGCTTTTAATTATTTATTTTCAACTGAAAATTGGAAGGCGCTAGGTGCACATGCTGTGCGCCATACCCATTAACTCAAAGTCAGGGCTATTAGAGGTCTAACACACTTATACAATGAAATTATTATTCTTGAGCTTTTCTATTCTTGAATTGTTGGACTATGTTGCCTGTGGACACATTCAGTAAAGCCTGTTTCCCTGCCCTTAAATTAAACTGATTTAAATGCTCGATAAGAATCGTCTCTTCAGCTGTGATCTTATCATCCATCCCCTGCACTTCAAAATGGGTCAGTGTATCATCGCTGTGATATTAAAGGCATTTGATGTGGGCTGAAAAATGTGACATTTCACGGCTGTGTTTACAGTATATTTGACTAAAGCCCAACTTATTCAGATGTTTAGGTGTTTTTCTCATTATACAGTGCAAACATTCAAAGAGTGTACCACATTTGCCTGTGAATTGAAACTGGTGCAAGAAGGCCACTTATTGCTCATTCTGTAGAATAGCGTCCATCCATCTGAAAGGGAATTAGTTATCACGGGCCTGCAGGGAGCCTTTATAGAGTTCTGTTTCAGAGACTGGCTTACCAGAAGCTGCTTTGTGCTTGCTAAATGAGCAACATCAGAAGTAGAATGAAGAAACAATGAGAAGACGCAGTGGGAAGTTTCATCTATGGTGTAAATACATTAGATTTTTTTTTTATTTAAATGTGTTTTCCTGTGTGTTTAGCCTATAATGTTGGGTTACTATAACAGCCTGATGCACACATTGTTTGCAGGTGGTTTCATATGAATGAATACATGAATTCCCTTGCTTCTAAATACAGTTCTTACAAGAGGCAAACCCACATAAACCTGAAGTCTACAATAAATTCTATGTACAGTAATATCAGTAAAATGTTGAAAGAAAATGTCCCATCTCAGAGTGATAGTTAGTGCACAATTAAACAAAAATCTGTTTACTCTGACAGCATCAATAAAAGTGATTACATGTGCTATTCTCTCCTTAAAACTAACCACATGAACTAGGCTATAAAAGAGTCTGTGAACAGCCAGCCTTTTCAATTTCAGCTTGTGATGTTGCAAAATGGCTGCACATTTTTGATAACTGCCTCAGCATTGGGCTGCTGAACCTTAGCTGACACATCATTACAACAGTAGCTAGGAGGTATAAGAGAAGTCATATTACTTGCATGGCCATACGTGTATTGCTCTTGATCGGGACCATTATCACCTGGGCAGAACCACTACAGTGCTGATTGTATAGTGGCAGTGATCTCATTAGGAGCTGGCATTATCAATGCAAGTTAAATGAAATGATGAGACCCAGTCTCAAGAAGCCAAGTAGAAACTTTTCCAGCACACAGTCACAGAAGAGCTTTAAAACAAAAGCAAAATAAAAAAGCAAAAGAACATTATTTTTTCTAAAGTTGTACTGGGGTGAACTTAGTTTTGTTTGCATCTCAACCACAAAAACAAACTCCACTTCTAAAATATATCCAAAAGGATGTGAGAACCTAAAATCCAGCTGTTCCGCACCTCTTAGTCAGCTGTAGGCAAGTATCAAAATATGAGTGAACAATCCTTTCCCAGAGTTACCAAGTCAAGTCTATTTATTTATGTGGCACATTTTAAAACAACACCGGATGACCCTTAGGGCTTTAGGAGTACATATATTTGCAATTTAGTCTCAAGAGCCCAATTACAAACATGGAACTTACCAGTTACTTTATGTAAAAGGACTGTTATGAGTCCAGGTGGATACTGACAAGCTATTGTTTGGTGTTTTAAAACAGTAAAGATCAATATTTGTGTGTGTGTGTGTGTGTGTGTCTGTCTGTGTATTTGATTGTAATCCTGTTACCTGAATAGCCTAATCAATGGTCCTATCTAGTCTCCACTAGTAAACACTGCTCGTTTTTAAGATCAGAGTTTAACTGAAAAGTCATCATTATTATTATTATTGTAGTTGAAATGGAGGAAGACATTATCATAGTCTGTGGACATTATACAAATATCGCGCGTGCGCAGTAGCTATATTTTATAGCCATTGAAGCTACCCCAGCCAGCTAGACAAATGTAAGCTAGCAGAGATATAAATTAGACAAAGAAACCTTGTAAAGAGACTGAATGAAAAAGAGTTGAAAGTGACGGACGGTGAAAGGAGCAGGTGTAACACAAAGCTTTATGCTTTATTCGATATATGTGGGAGTATGAAATTGAGAGGTACGCCGTCACCACGTCTTTTTAAACTTTTTGCCAGCAGCCAGTGTAGAGATTAGCTTTGGCTAGCCGCTAGTTAGCCGATGTTGTTTTCCCACCAGCAGGCTGAACCAAAGTGCTTCGTTAGTTAGCATCCTGTCTCAGGGATCAGTGAAGGCCCTTTTGTTTCACGCCGGCTAATGCGGAGTTTAAACAACACGGCACAGAATCAACTTGAGGTATCTTTAGTTAGTTGTGTCGTAGATGAGAAGCAACATAACTGATGTGAGTGTGTTGGGAAACATGCGAACAGATTTATTGCTAACATGTTGTTTGCTAGCTGATGAGGAGTCGCCGTATTTGCGGTTTAAATGCTAAAGTGAAGTTAAGCTTGCTAATGAAAATGTTAGCCACATACGCATTGAACATAAAATCGATAAATATGTTGAATCTGATGCTTCCCCTTTTATGACTGATCGTATTTAAACAAGTTTATTTTAAAATGACGACATGTGGTGAAGCGGCGTAGATGATGGTTTGGAAATTTGTATTAACACCTGAGCTAACATTGAGCTATTGCTTTCTTTGCTAGTTTTATTGTTATTATTTTATTTTATGATAACTTATTGGTAGTCACATTCGCTTACATTTGGAATAACATGTGGGGTAATGTAAGCTGTGAGGCTCAGTCCAACGACAGTGATATAACTTTTAGCTAATGCAAACCAGCTAGTTGAATGTTAGTCCGCATAGCATCATCTGTGTTGTGTTAGAGGCGAGGTAGCACAACTCCAGCTAATGTGTTGGTCAAAAAAGTTGCAGGTGAATATTAAGTTTAACTCACTGACCTGTGAACCAAGCAGCTGCTTAAAGGATGGGGCTAAAGATATAAAGAGTTCCTAAATTTTCGTTAACATTTATCAAAAATATTGAGAGCCTAAATTGCCCATGCAAGCCACCAATATGTTCTCGTAAGTGCTGCACTCAGTTTTTAATAACGTGGCATTCGTGACTGATTTTAAAGCTCTCATCTTCTTGTGGTTTCCTTTACTGACAGCTTTATTTTTGATAAAGGTCACGGGTTTTATTTGTTCTGAGTCTTCTAGATACGTCTATTGCACCGGGGCTCTTCAATTACTATTAGGTTGATCAGGTCCATGTTCAAGGCCTAATGTTTTTCTTTTCTTTTTCTAGTATGTAACATGAAGATGAGGTCATGAAGGATCCTGTGATAACCTAAAAACACCCTTCTGTGCACATTTCAACCATTCAAGAGGTGATTATAAGGCTTTGACTTAAATGCTCTTGCTGTTTATGCCTGTAGGCTCATATGAGTGCGGACTTCATTGTGTGGATTCGATATGATTACTTGTAGCACCTCCATCTCGGCTATGTCTGATTAAAAAAAGATTTATACAAATCAGTTCCACTTCCAATAGGTGATTGTAGCCTTACAATTATTTCATGATATTTCAAGAGTAAGTATTTTAAGGATTTTTATGATGATATTGAAAAAGAAAAAAAATACTTGAATGTTTTATTCATGCTTGCAGGCAGCAGCATTTTAAAGTGTAAGTAAATGAAGGAATTTTCCATCCTGTTTTTCCAGTGAGCTATGGTCACTGATGACACACTTCCTAAAAGTGTGACTCTGTTGAAACATGGCAGCACTTGAGTGAAATGGTAGTGACCCATTATAATTGAAATGTAAGCATCAAAGTAACCTAGGTAGTGTTTTCCTTGGAAATTCTGAGTCAAAGTATAAAATAACAGCTTCACAGTTTAGTTTAGCAATAGCAAAAATAATTTAACCTTGTAGCTGCTGTCACTGAATAAAACAGATTTTCTACATGGGATGTTGTATCTTTGGTCGAGCTTTTAAACTAGTTGCTTAAAGCCCTGCTTTTCCTCCATGTAACTGCATCAGTAATTTCCAGCCACTGCTTGCTCTTCCTGTCATATGGAGTGCAGCTAGCGAGTGCTCCAGCGATGCTCAGTGGAGTCATTTGTTTACTTTTGGGTCGCACATCACCAGCTGTTAGTATCTCCTCCTTCATAGCCTGCTTGTACTTGATGGTGTATTTTTCTTTTTGTCTCAAGTGCTGAAACACATTTGCTGTTTCTACTTTTAGCTGCAAACATTTTCTTGCATATTTTGTGGAATTGTTCTGTGCTTTGTTAGAAGTTGTTGAAGTAGTTCCATTTTTAGGTACTAAATCATCATTGGAGACACATGTCAGCCTGAGACGTTCCTGGGCTTGTCTCATTATAGCAATCATATCGGGATATGACATTTTTCTATCACATAAAACTTGCTATATATTTATAGCAGTAATATTGTGGATGATTTGGTTATGATTCATTAGATTATGTAAGATGACCCTGTGCCCAATTTCCTAAATGTGTGTTAAGAAAGTGAAGTGGTACTGCTATGATTCCAGGAACAGACATAGCGGGAAGTCATGTGTTGGTCTACAATAATCCACAATAGTTTGACTTGTGCTGCATTTACAACCAATGCTGTTGGGTTTTAATTAACAAAGTGTTCTTTTGGGTGATAAAACTACGTAATGCGTTATGGTGTGGCAAAGTCAGCACACACAGATGTTGAATACAGGAGCACAAGAATATATCGAGATTTTAGTTAAAATAGTTATGCAAAACTTCAGTTTGCTTTATCGATATACTGTAGTAAAACATGGGAGCGCTGACAAGAAATCAGTTTTTTACAGTGGAGATTCTCAGAAGTGGAATAATTATTTTTTGATTTTTGCTAAAAGCATTGTATTTGTAAGGTAAAGTTTAGTAATGTTTGCCCATTATCTAAATCTCTGCAACTTTCTGGACCAGTTTCAACTCAGTTTTCTTCTTGGAAGCTTGATAAGGATTCACAGGCCTTTAGAAACCTTTGAACTTCAATCTGCAAAAAACCCCAAAAAGAACTAAAATGTTCTTACAGTTTAAAAAACTGTGTTTTTGGCTTTGGTAAATATGAGCTGTTACCTGCAGGGTTTGGTATACCACTGTCACAAGAAATGCACTGGATAAGTGAAATAAAAATGGCATGTTTTTTTTGCCAAAGTATCTTGTTATTACACTGACTTGGAGCACTTGCTTTTTCCCCAGCAATATTTGCAGAGGAATGTGTTACATACCTCAAGATCGTGTCCAAACATTAGACATGCAGTTCTGAAGAACTGTAAATCCCACTTCAGTTTAAGATGTTCTGAATCAACCAACATTGTTTTGATCATTTATTTTCTGGCCATGACTGTTGAAAACAAAACACATTGATTTATCTGGTTTATTGGCTGTTTTCATTGAATTTTCTTGCGTTCATTGTATTTGCAATAAATCAAACTGAATATAGCTTTACTCAAGGTTTTTGAATTTGCTTTTTAAAGGTAACTGGTGACTGTAAAATTTCAGGTACTTTTTTTTTACAAAAGACCAAAGAGAATGCAGTTCACAATGAACAAGGATGATTTCATTTTCATTTACACCTCATGTTTAAAACATTTGAACAAACTGATTCATAATAATTCAGAATACACAATTTAAACCATTTATTATTTAAACACTGAACTTAATGCTGTAAATTCATTCAAAAATACTTGTCGCTTTTTGTTTTCTTTTAATGTTAGTGCTTTAAGGACGTGAGTGAGTGGTACCACAGAGCCAGCGATGTCACGGGTTCCCACCCCTCCTCCTCCTGGGGAGATGTCAAGTGGACCTGTGGCAGAGAGCTGGTGTTACACACAGGTATGGGCACAAGTGCACACTTTGTATTCTGTTCTGGGCATATTAATGATAGAACTGGTCTTGTATTATATAATTATAGCTAAAGTGGCAATCTTGCATGTAGTCACTGGTAGTAATGGAAAATGCAGTTACATCTATTACAGGCCACTGAATTCTGGGGGCAGCAAATTAAATTAGTGTCTTAAAAAAAACTTGATGTCAAAAGCAAACATTCTGCATTGTTCTTTAACATTGTTCTATTTTTTTTATTTCCCCCTTGAAAATGTAAATACACATTGCACGAGTCTGAATATCACGGGTGGGAAGTTGACATGTAGCCTGCCACCTGCAGCTTTTCATCAAACTTGCTATTCACTCTCTTGTATTGCGTAATTAAAATTAGTTTGTCTGATTGTAATCAATGTTCCCTCTAAGCGTGCGCAATTGCGCACTGCTCGCACATTCTCAGCGCAGCAGAAAGTCTATGCAGCGCAAAAAATTTAATCCAACATAAAACGTAAACTAATTAGACCAATAAAAATTATTTCCGTACCATTTTGTAGTTTAAGGCACTGAGTGTCTGGTGCTCAGCCAATAATACGATATGGTGCGCCTACACTACGCATCCAATCATCGCATACTACTGAGTGTACATGCCTGCCCATATGCACTGTGGCATCGTGCAGGTTAGCTAGGTAAGAACAGTGCGATGGAGTTAAGAGACGCGAATGCTAACCAGTTATCATGACTAAGCGATCGGGCAGTGGGGCATCCACTCACCAAGCCAAAATAAAAAAGAAATGTGCTTCTTTTAAGATAGAATGGCTTATATTTATAATCAGTGTGTAGCCACAGCGTTGCTCATAGTGGTCCTCAGTGGGCTCAGGGAGCTTTTGTGTATGCCCAGACACATGAAAAATTCGAGGGAACATTGCTTGTAATGTAAATGCTTATTTACATTTGTGGTACCATAATAGAGCATTTTATTCTAACTATGTCTTCAAAGCCACTACATTTGAAATTCTGTTAGTGTATATACAGTACCAGTCAAGTTTGGACACACGTTCCCCTTCAGTGTTTTTATTTT
>VOQJ01043537.1:0-12086 GCA_015052665.1 Apistogramma diplotaenia
GACAGACGTGAAAGTTGGGTAAAATTTAAGTCAGATTTGTGCATATTCTAGTGACATTATTTAAACACGTATTTATGGACATTAATCATGAAATGCTGCTACTATTACATAATTTATGGGTAGTAGAAATGCTAAAAAAGGTGTTACAGGAATTTATTCTGTATCATAAGCTACAGCACACATTCCATTGTGCAAAATTTTAATGTTTTTATGTGAACAAAAAGTTATGCCTGAAAGATGTAATGTCTCATTTCTTCCAAAGCAGGACCCTCACATATAACATAATCCACATCTCATTAACAAGATGTTTTTTTAAGTGGGCCTAATCACTGATATTAAAAGGAAACAAATGGAAATGTTGTAATTTGATTCTTTTAATAAGCCATGTAACTTGCTATGATCCCTGGTTTATAATCGGTGTGTAGCCACAGCGTTGCTCATAGTGGTCCTCAGTGTGCTCAGGGAGCTTTTGTGTATGCCATTAGAGGGAACATTGTCTGTAAGTAGCTCAGTGTTACAAGTAGCTCCTCGTATTACTCGGTACCCTTGAAGTAGCTCTCAGTGTCAAAAAGGTTGGTGACCCCTGATTTAGACAGATACGACCAAAATGGAGATGTTTGGGCATAATGCACATTTGGAGAAAACCAAATAACATACAGTATCATCTGTCAACGACAGTGGCGAGGGGTGATAATTTGGGGTTAATTTTGCAATGTGACCTGGACATCTTGAGGTCATACAATTTGAACTCCTTTGTAAACTAAAGTTTTATAGGCTCAAATGTGAGTCTGTCTGTCGAACAACTAAAACTGGTTCACATGGAAGTGCTGCGCATAAACGAATGCTTGCAAATCTCAAAGAACTGAAGCAACACTGCAGACAAGCGGGTCAAAATTTCTCCTCAATTATGTGGGAGACTAATGAAGTCATAAAATAACTGCTTCAAGATATTGCGGCTAAAAAATGTTATGGAATGCACTGAGCACGTCTGCATTTTGGCTTCATATTTTCAACTGAGGTTGCATTTACCTGATTTTAAAGGCTCATTCAAGATGATTTTTTACTTTGTCCAAATATTAGAATTTCACCATAACTGTAACTGGGCTGCCAGTCGATATGCTCATTTATTTTCCGATCACAGAAAGTTACAAAGCTGGTTTCATCACATAATTGAGTTACCAACCAACTGGCAGGTCACCAAGGTTTAACTTTACTTATGAACTTAATTTATCTACTAATTTCAGCAGGTTTCTCATGTTAGGCAGAGCAGTCACTTACTCCTGGTCAGAAACTGCCTTCATTATTTTGTATTTTAATTCATTAAACCTCAGTCTTAATTGATTATTGGGTTATCATGAAACTGAACAGTTTTTATGATAATTTCTCTCCTTCTCTGCCTGTATCAGACGGCCCAGGAAGAGGTTCACTCTAAGGAGCAAAAGGTCAAACTCCTGACTGACAGTGTGAATAGTTTCATTGCCAAGGCCCCGCCCACAGCCCATGATGCTTTGCACTCAGAGCTGAACGTACTGACAGCCAACTACCAGCGCCTCTGCAGCCGTCTGGATGGGAAATGTAAAACTCTCGAGGTACATTGTTTTCTTTTTCTCATCTCTGCTGTAATTTCACTGTGTTTATTTGCTAAAAACACATCCACAGCAAAAGGACATGATTACCTTACATTAGCACCCTCTTAAAAATTTAGAGCGTATAATAAATATTACAGTCACGTGTCATAAATAGCATTGAACATTAAAGGCACCCAACACAGAATCAGGCATGAATGTCATGGGAATTTTGGGCTTTTAATTATTTCTGTGAACTGTTTTTTTCCAAGGTAGAATGATTCTACAGTTTGCATCTTTAATGGCTTTGGTGGAAACGTTTGAATTTATTTGGATTTTCTCCAAACCACACAGCATCAAATCTAAACATGCACTCACTCAAATCAGTGGCGGATCGAGGATTTCTCTGAGCAAGCAGAAGTTAAATGGAAAAGAACTTTAAAATACAAATCACTGAATAAATACAGCCATTTAATTTATTTTTTAAATGTTATATTTCCATGATGGCAGGTGAGGCTGTTCACAGGTCAAGGCCGCCTACTTCATTTCATGAAAAGTCACTAAAGCTATAATGAGTTCAGACAGACTTGTATATAAAGTGCAGCTTGACTAGTTTGCTACTTCTTGACTATTACAAACACTGAGTACTTTTTTGTATTTTAAAGTGTGAAATTGCAGACTTATCAGTGATATGAATGTTAAACACATGCTTGTGTTACACCCTGCATATATGCTGAATATGTGAATATGAAAAAGCTGAGATAGCACTTATCTCTGTCTGTATCTTGCAGTTTGTAGCAATCACCAGTTTTCATTATTTTATTTTTATTTGAGTTTTGTATAAATATATCTGCGTGTGTGTGTGTGTGTGTGTGTGTGTGTGTTATAGGAGGTGTGGGCATGTTGGTGTGAGTTACTGTCCTACATCGAGCAGGAGAATGCCTTTCTGGACCAGTTGGAGGAAAATCTGGACAAGATGGAAAACTTGCCGGGAGCATCTGAGGAGCTGCAGAAAGCACTGGATGTAAGTGCTCTTTCTTCTATGCCTCATTCACCCAATCACACACACCTTCATACAGCAGTATCTATAGTTCTATAGTATAGGAAATGCAGTGTGTTTTCTCTGTCATGACTAAATGTTTGCTACTATTCTGTGCACTGGGTGTACTGCAGATTCAAGAGCTCCTGAAACTGAGAAGATTAAAAATAGGAGGACAAATGAATAAACGTGATAAACATAACTTGCAGTGCTGGTGTGCTATCAAATATACATGGAAGCTGTAAACTGTCTCACTGTTCACTGTTGTGTCTTTGCGCTCTGGTGTCAGGCAGCATGTGGTCCTCTGCTCTGGTTTCCTGCATTATTTCAGCTTAAAAAAGCCTTGGTAATCTTTTTATTCTTGCTTTTTACTGAATATTGAATATTGATGATTCTGCCTAGAATCAGTTATCTGTTCTCTCTGGTCCCTAACAAACCTTCTGTTGCTTGGTTTAAATCACCGGACTCAAACATTACAAAATATTTATGGAAAAATAAAACATCAGTGACTTTACAAAGGCCAAAAAGTCACGGTGGTCCAGTGCGTTTAAAGATGGATCAGACCTTGCTCTTTAGACTGGATTTAGAAGAAACACTTTATTAGCCCCAGTCTTAAACACCATAACTGCTCTGAAAGAGAACCGAGTCTTCACTTGTCCCATTTAAAATATTTGGAACAATCCAGATATACGTCAGAAAAAAGTACTAAAGTTTTCACCATGGCAAGAGAAAGGAACAGAGCGGGCGTGTCAAACTCGCAGCTCCCGGGCCGCTTCCGGCCACGCCCCTACTTCTGGTCGAGAATTGGCGTTAAAATTATGGTACAAAAAGGCCCTTTAAGTTACTTTTTAAGTTACTTTTTTGACATTCTTCTCAACCCTCTTAACTGGAGGAGGAAGTGGAATGTCAGAAAAGTAACTTAAAGGGCCCATTTGTGCCATATTTTTAACGCCAATTCTCGACCGGGAGTAGGGGCGTGGCCGGAAGCGGCCCGCGAGTTTGACATGCCTGGACCAGAGAATCTAGAACATGTTTTTCAAAATAGAAACTTTATTTAATTTGAAGAGCTTATTTCAAAATACAGAATTGGCAACAGCAAACATCTAGAATATCAGCAATTGAGGTCCATCATACAAGCGAGATTTAATTTAAATAATCTAAATTTAGAAATCCCTGTATGGGTAAATCTTTACACCCCTAAATTGTTGGGGCAATGGATTGGTGCCCTGGACCTGCCTTCTCTGCCCTGTGGCTGGGTCTTCTGAGCTCCTGGTGGGCCGTCGATTCCCCGGGTCTGTCCCTGTTTACCTCTAGGCCCTGGGGGGCGTGGTTGCAGCTTCTTGCCCTCATTATTGAGTATGTTCCATGACGGAGACACACACGCACATTAGTACAATATCATGGTGGGTGGGAGTAGATTTATGAATATGTTTCCATGTTCTTTGTCTTTATCAAGAGAAGCCTATGGAAAACTTGCAGAGCTGTTCTTGTGAAAGCAAATATGTTTGGTACACCACTGCATTGTGAAACCAGACATGACAAGCTAAAAAAAAGATGCATTCAAGATTGACGGCAAAATTATCAAGTCGATTAATTGGGATTTCTACTGTACTTTGAAAAAAGGAGTTCCTGCCTGACTGAGAAAATGAAGCAATATGCTTATGCCTTAACCCTTTTTTTCTTTGCTTATCTGTGCTAATACAGGTAGCTTACAGGTAAATGCTACACCCATGGATTTGGTGCAGTTAAACAATGCAAAAAGCTTAAGGATTGTTTCTTTCATTTAAGGTAGTACAGAGCAGGAAAAACGCAGGGGGGGTCATCTGCTGTGGCCGGTTGGGGCTGACTGCCCACTCAGGTTTTTTTACTGTGTCCAGTGGCCAGTATAAGGTGCCAAATCTCAGCACGAGTGATAACACATATTTGTCTGTGCATACAGAGCCTCGAGGTTCTTCTGCAGCATCCAGAAGACAACAGGAACCAGATTAGAGAACTTGCTCAGACGCTCACGGACGGAGGCGTCCTGGACGAACTGATTCAGCAAAAACTGGATGCTTTCAACACCCGATGGGATGAACTCATGGCGAGGGTAAGATGTGCAGTGCACCTTCTGCCCTCTGCTGTTTTTGCTGTGTTTTTCATGGTTTTCCAGCAATAAACCTGAGGTTTCTCATCTGCACCTCGGGGTCGTCACCTGCCACTCACAGCCCGTTTCATGACACAAATCTGATTGTTTTTACTTCCAAAAATCTTCCTGTGTTTTCAGGTGTCTAATATTTGTGACGTTCTTTCCACTCAGATCATCAAATATGTGATGTGATGTGAGCATCAGGCGTGTGCAAGTGATTTATGAAGCTAAACTTCAGTAGCTAAACAGTAATTCAGTAACATTTAATCTCATGCATTTGTGAAATAGTTTTACAGGTTGCTCTGTATTCGTGTGTGGATTGGAGCAGGTCTGCAGCTCTATATGCAACAAACTGCAATGCACTCAGAACCAGCATGAACCTTTTTGGCAACATGAGCTGTAGTCGATGGTCTGTTGCACAGCCTGACGGAGTCATGACCCCTGACCCTGTCACTGCTTCACCACTGAAGCTCTGCCTTAGATAGATAATGAGCAGTGCTGATTGGGAACATCCCTTTTGAGACTAATTTCACTTCACGTAGTTTGAGCTTGAGCATCTTGCCCCCTAACCCTGGAGGAGGTGGGGCTAACACCACTACCTTTCAGTTCAGTAGGTGGCCTCGTACCCCTCGGATCCCGTGACATTTCCTGTTGAACCGAGGGTTACCCACTGTAGGTGCTTCCTGCTGCCCCGTCTTCTTTTCATTAAACCCTTTGTTCTTGACCAGCAAAATGAGTCCTTCTTGTCCTGTTTCTTCCCCTTCTCTTCATCAATGGCAGCGTGGCACGCTCAGCTACTCGTGGTGATCCTCGGCGACTTATTTGCACACACTTACACAGATAGACACACACACGTGCACACTCACTGCCCTCTGGCTCGATCGTCACTTACAGGAGAGTCGGATTAATGCTCTCCTTGGTGCCTGATAAGCCTTCTTTTGTTTGCCTGCCCGTCAGACTCTGTGTGTGTGAATGTGTGTGTGTGTGTGAGACATTATCTTATCTTTTATTGATATTTTTGTGAGGAACCCTGCAGAAGCTCTCGCCCCTTGTTTTGGCGCGTATGCCAGGATGTGTGCGTGTAGGGTGAGACTCGGCAGCTCTGAGCCGTCTCTGTTTGCTGCCTATAAAGAAGACAAGGAGCTGAGAAACAGGACGAGAGCCTTCGTGAGTATCTCTGCAGGAGTCAGAAGGCTGAAGGGAGAGGTGGGCTCTACTAGAAGATTATTTTGGGGCTTTAGATTTATAGAAAACAGACTTAATGTGTAAAAATATAAAAATAAACGTACCTGACGTCAGGCTGCTGGGCTGGACACTGAATCATTGTTATTAACATTAATTAACACGTACACCATCAGAATATCTGTTTTCTGCAGCAGGAAACATTGTATCAAAGAATGAGGAACAAAGCCCAGTCGATGTTTATATACTTTCTTTGCTTCATGCTCCTTTAAGGACACACACGATCATTCACTAACACACTTAAACATGCAGACACACATATTTGACATTACTGCACTTGTGATTATTTTTTCTTTAAAAAAATGATTTGAATATGGCATGAAAATACACTGAACATTGGCCAATTGATCTTATTTAAGACTGCAGTATCAGTTACAGAAGGACTTCTTTGAGCAGCCTGGTTAGATAGAGGTGGGCGATAATTTTGGTATCGATCTGATACCAAGTAAATGCAGGGCCCGTTTTGCCAATATTGATACCGATATCGATACTTTTTACTATTTAAGCTTCATAGATCCAAAGTTTGTACATGACAACAAAATACTTTATTATCACGAACAACATTTTTGTTTAGAAAGAATGGAACAGTAACAAAACAAAGTGTCCCTTAACATTAGGAAAATAAATCTTTTTCGAGCCACTGCGTCCGCGCGCACCGCCATCTTGGATCTTGGACTTCTTCTTGTTCACTTTTTCAGATGAAAGACGCATGTTCGCAGTTTCGTTTTCACTGAAATCCAGCACAAATGATGGTTGTATTTTGCTGAAGGTGTTTTCAGCACAATGCAGTTCAGCAGTTGGTGATCTTCTTGTTCACTATCACCACATCAGACTGCATGTGTTGGGTATAAAGAAATCAGTAGTGCAGGGAAGCCAAGTGTTTAATAAGGATATATATTCATGAGATTATAATTGCCAGGGAAATGGAGTACATGACTAAAGTGAAGGTTATCAATGTTTGTCTAAATATTTAATCTCACTCAAGTTCTCATGCATTATGAACTAAGACATGAGAGCGAAGCAGCGCAAAGACCTCTCGGATGTTTGCACTGCTAACATTAGTAGAACCCAGGGCTTAGACTGGCTCAGAGCTATGCTTAGAACCATTATCCTTCTGTAGGGGATTACTATGCTCACCTGTAACGCAGGTTAACATGTGACGTAATCAGAGTGTTTACTAGCTAATCTTGTAAGTAGCCACCAGGGGAAAGTGTGGAAGGGAACATAGCAGTAGACGCTGAGACATTTCGCTGATATATAGAATTTGTGTCACTGCAAGAGCAACTGCTGACAACACAAGAGGATCACCCTTCTCTACTTACACTTCTAAATAAAAACTAAAGACAAAATTTCAGTATATCGTACAAATCTGTAACCAGCCGTGTTAAAAAAGGGAAAAGCTGCATGTTGTTAGCTTATATGTAAATGAAACCATGTCACAAGCTAATATCTAAAGAGAAAGAAAATAGAATTTATCACATATATTTATCACATTGTTTTCTGCAAAACAATGTGAAAACAAACAAAAAACAAAACAAACAGTAAGCTAACCCTAATCCAAACTCTTTTTTCTAAAGCTACATGTTACCACCTAAAAAAATTATAAGAATAATAATGTCGTATGTTACAGTATGGCATCTGGAAATAAAAGACACTATCAGCTAACATTTAAACATGTAAATTCATAGACTTAAAATGAAGAAAAATGAGCATTTCACTAACAAATTCTAATAGAAAATGCAGCTCATTTTATCTGTTGATGATGGGAAGCTTTTTTCTGCTCCAACAGCAAAAAATAAATAAATAAAATCAGGCTGCTAGCCAGCAGTTGATCGGCCGGCGGATTTCACCGGCTCAGCGGCTCGCATTAGCTTGTTAATTAGCATTAGCATGCTAATGCTAACACCCGCATACACAGCCATGCTGAAAATTCTTTCTGGCTCGAAGCCGGAAAATAACAATAAACAACAATGTTTAATGTATTTACAGATGGTATCTAAACTGGGAGCTGGTTCTACAGGAGACAGGCTTGACAAGTTACACAAGTAAGAGAAGTGAGTTTGTCCTTTGACTGCGTGTGATGCGTTTCCTGTTTCCTCAGGCAGCGCTCAGGCAGAAGGAGCTGGAGAAGAGCCTCCAATCGGCACGGGAGAATGACAAGACGCTGCAGCAGATCCAGGAAGCTTTAGCCAACACAAACCGCCACCTGACTGCATACCTGGCTGATCAAATCGATGCTCAGCAGATACCACAGGAGGCTCAGGTAGCCACAGGACTACAGTCTCTATGTAAAATTCATATTCTATGGCGTATGGATTGCAGTGTTTGAGTAATTATGTTTAATTTCTGTAAAAAGTTGCACTGATTAAGAGAAAATATTTGATTGACAAAGTCCAGATACTGAAATGGAAAAAACATCAACAACAACAACAACATTACAATGTTTTAACTCCAAAGTAAAGTCTGCCCTTATTATTATGAGAAAGAACTGAATAACATTAATATTGACTTACTGTGAATAATTATTTTCAGGAAAGGTTTGATTATTTTATGAAAATATTTGCTAATCTGAAGTATTACTAGGCTGAAGATGTTTTCAATCCATTGCAATTTTACTATAAAAATATTTTGGTTAGATCAGGCGTGTCAAACTCGCGGGCCGCTTCCGGCCACGCCCCCTACTTCCGGCCGAGAATTGCCGTTAAAAATATGGTACAAAAAGGCCCTTTAATTAACTTTTTTGACATTCCACTTTCTCCTCCAGTTAAGAGGGTTGAGTCAAAAAACGTAACCTTAAACCTCTTTGTACCATATTTTTAACGCCAATTCTCGGCCGGAAGTAGGGGGCGTGGCCAGAAGTGGCGAGTTTGACATTCCTAGGTTAGATAGTAATATCAAAACAAGTGATATTTGTTGATGTAACCTTTTATGCCAGACCTCATTTGACTTTCCAAGCCTGAAAACTCTCAATAAAATTGTGAAAAGCTCCAGTGTGGGACGTCATGAAGCACACAAAGAACCTAAACTGAACCAGAGTCCGCTTGAACACTGTTACTTGAAAGTCTCTCCTTCAGGGGAATCCAGACTGGTGTTATCCCTCGATTACCCAGAGGCACGTTCACCTTTCCCCGTGTTCTTCCACTGCTCTCACATTTCCAGGCCTGTGTGCATCGTCACTCTCAAACAGTTTCCAAGGGAGTGACTCCCATGGTTACATTGCAGCTTCATGCACCTAGTTTCTAATACAACTATAACTTATATCACAGCTGGAGTACTGTTAATATATTATAAGGTTATTATTATAGGGTCTTATAATGTGGAGCTCTCAGGTTTAAGCACTATATGAACCCCAGAGATGATACAATGAGTCTTTTATATACAGCTGTGAATCCTGGAATAATGACAGAATCAGAGTGGGTGTGGGGAAGAGCTGGAGAGATTATCTTCACAGTGCAAAGGATGACATCTCACTCTTACTGGCACACACACACACACACGCACACACACAGGAGGAGAAAGGAATGATTACATTATTGGTGTGGATCATCTCATCTCTCCTTGATATCTCTTTCCCCCTTGTGGTCAGCAGAAGGTACTACACCATCATTCCACTTTGGCATTTTTATTTTTTTCTTTCTCTTCACTTCAGCAGAACTTATCAGTTTACTTGATTTATGTAATTTTAAGAAATCATAATGTTTTATTATTGCTGTTAGTCGTTTGACTGATTCACTTACTGATTATTGATTATGATTATATTATTTATGTATTATGCATGTGTATTTACAAGAAAATCCAGTCCGAGCTGAGCAGCCATGAAAGGACCCTGGAGGACTTGGTGAAGAAGAATCAGGGCAAAGAGCCCTCCCAGAGCATCATGGGACAGATGGACCTCACCCAGGTATGCGGTCACGGGCGGTCTGCTGAAATGTGCAGCCAGTGTGTGTAATATTAAAACTACTACTTTCAGGCTGCTAATGCTATGATAATATATGCTAATGAGATGCAGCTTCCTGTTAAAAGGGAGTTTTTCCTTCCCACTGTCGCCAAGTGCTTGCTCACAGTGGAAAATCGAATTGAAGTTTGCTTATTGAAATGTTAAAAGTGGAGCATGCAGCACTTAAAATAATACTGATGAAAAGGCATATTATTTACATCAATGCTAGCATGCTGCGCTATACAAGTTAGCAGGCTAGCTAGCAATAAATCTTGATGTGGTTTTGGAATTTGCATGTAACTTCAAATTTCACTCTGCAGTGCTCTTCTAACATATCTGATACCTGCGTGCGTGCGTGTGTGTGTGTGTGTGCGCGCGCGCTCATGTGTGTGTGTGCAGAAAATGCTGGCGGACGTTTGGACCAAGTTCCGTCTCTTCCAGAAGCCGGCCAACTTTGATTCCCGGCTGGCCGAGTGCGAGCGCGTGCTCTCCGGGGTCAAGGGTCAAATGGCAGTCCTGGACATCTGCAGCGTGGAGCAGGACGTGGTGCAGTCGCAGCTGGAGCAGTGCATGGTGGGTATTTGCATCACAGCCGGACTCGTGGATGAAACGACGGGTTCTAAGCGGCTTCTGTGCGTTTGGTGCTAACAGAAGCTTTACAAGGTGCTGAGCGAGGTGAAGGGGGAGGTGGAGACGGTGATAAAAACAGGCAGGCAGATCGTCCAGCGGCAGCAGACTGAGCAGCCCAAAGAACTGGACGACAGGGTAACTGCCCTGAAGCTGCTGTACAACCAGATGGGAGCTCAGGTGAGGACACGTGTGATTAAAGAGCTCCGCCGGCATCACCAGAGACGCCTCAGTTTGTTTCTAACTGTGTGCAGGTGACGGAGAGCAAGTCGGAGCTGGAGAAGAGCCTGAAGCTGTCGAGGAAGCTGCGTAAGGAGCTGAACGGGCTCACGGAGTGGCTGGCTGCCACGGACGCCGAGCTGACGAGACGCTCCGCGGTGGACGGAATGCCGAGCGACCTGGAAGCTGAGGTGGCGTGGGCTCAGGTACGACCTGGAGGTCTGGGGCCTTAGGAGACAGCATCCCTCATGTGAGATCCGGTGATCGGTCAGTGTGTCCCCTAATCTTTCCCCCAGTCCGTCCACGGGGAGACGGAGAAGCGGCAGCCGCAGCTGCAGGCGGTCGTGGACCTCGCCGAGGCCCTGAAGGTGGCGCTGCGGGGCCACGGGGGCCTCGTGGACGACAAAGTCAGCCTGCTGCACTGCAACTGGATCGCAGTCACATCGAGAGCAGAGGAATGGCTCAACCTGCTGCTGGTCAGAAACAGAACTGCTGTTCATTCATCTGTGTTTTAGTGCTAATATTACACCTGACGTGCTAAATATAGCTCCTGGAGGTGTCATAGCTTTCTTTGCATGTCTTTCAGGACTACCAGCAGCAGATGCAGAAGTTGGATGGAGAGATGCAGGAAGTGAATGGATGGATCAGTGGTGCAGAGAGAAAGATGGATGAGATAGACAACCAGGGACCTAACGACGCCGCGCTGAAGGTCATATTGTTGATGCATTTTCACGTTTTTCACGCCTTCGGTGACGAGCGTTCCTCCACCTGACGTACTCTGCGTGCCTCCGGACGTGCAGGTGCTGCGTGCAGAGCTCGAGCTCACCAGAGGGAGGATGGAGGAGGTGAGGTTTCTGGCCCAGGAGCTGATGTCCACCAGGGGGGAAGTCTGCCAGGCGCAGGTCAGGCCCAAGCTGGAGCAGCTCAACCACAGATTCGACACCATCTCTCAACGCATTGCCTCTGGAATGGTAGGGAATATTAATTAAATCCTTAAAATCCATTCAGTTACTTTAATAGATTTCAAATTATGGACCTGTGTGTGCATGTGTGTGTGTGGCAGATGGCAGCATCAGCCAAGGAGCTGCAGCAGTACCACAGTGATGCTCAGGTCTGGCTGGAGCTCCTGGAGGAAGAAGTGAAGCAAGGGGAAAAGCTGAAGGAAGAAGACTTCATGGAGGGAAAGGTCAGTCAAACCTCACACGAGAAAGTCTTTTTCTGTGTGGACTAACTAACCGAGGGTGTGTGTGTGTGTGTGTGTGTGTGTGTGTGTGTGTGTGTTTTAGGACTATGAGGAAGATGCAGTTAAGCAGTTGATTTTAAATCGAG
>VOQJ01043546.1:2611-14654 GCA_015052665.1 Apistogramma diplotaenia
CCTCCTTATCTTCCCTGGGAGCCCTTCTTCCCCCCCCCCCCCGGGTACCCCCCCCCCCCCCTATGACAGATGGTAGGCTCTAGCCCACTGTGACCCCCCCCCCCAAAAAAAAAATGTAATTATAAAAAAAACAAAACTGAGTAAACAGTGGAAAATGGATGACTGGATAATAGCTACAAAGCAAATCATATGGAGTGAAGAAATGAGGCTTTCTTTTATCTGTCTTGGCACTTTGGGTCAACGACAGCATCTGGATCGGTGTCTTTGCTTCCCTTCCAAACGCCGCTTCTTCCTGCCTCGAAACATATTTAAAATTTAGATTTAATAAACAAAGAAGAAAAAAGTATGACAATGACTCTGGCTTATTCAGATGTTGCTTTGCAGAGTTCAGGTGTTAACGTCACGATGAGGTGGCAGGTGACACGCACCGCCACCGCTGCTCAGGGCAGCTCCTCCTGCAGATACATGGCTTCCTTACTTTGGGCCAGCAGACCGCTTCCTTCACTTCCTGATTGTTTTTTCTTGACTTTTCAGTGAAAACTGTGTGTGCAAATTTACATAAAAGCAGACACTAATTCAGCATTTTTTTTCTTTATTTCACAGTTACACCGCACGAGTTTGAGATAAATACATGTATGATTTATCCTTGGAATCATTCAAATAAATTAAGTTCATTTATTTACAAGTGACAAAAAACAATTCATAAATATTATCAAGAACCCCCACCCCCACCCCCACCTGCCAACAAATATGAACATTCACATTAAATGCACAAATGTAATTGCGCTGCGTGGGATGTTGTGCAAAGTATGGGAGGAAAAACATCTGGAGCAGCAGATGTTTCAGAGTGTTTGCTGGTTCTTTAAAACTTCACATAGCTCGTGCACCTGCTGAGCATCGTCAGACTGTCTGAGCGAATTATGGTTCACTTGTCTTAACATATTCGATTCCTAAAACTCTGTGTCCACCGATCGGAGCGCAGGCTGACAGTGGGTGGAGGAAAACGAGGTTTCCACGGAGGATGCCAGGCAGGTGACAACAGCAAAAGTCAGGGAGGAAATGAACATTTTTTTCAGCATGCTGCAGAAATGTAGATTACATGGGGATGATTTTAGTCACAAATAGTTTCAATAGTATACACGTGTCAGCATCCCGCATTTGTTTGCGTGTGAGTGTGATTCTGACAAATTTTCCTGTTTGAAAAAAACCTTCTCAGAGCATTCGAGTCAAAGATCTTTAGGCTTGTACTTTCTCACTAACCCACGTTTCCTGGTGTCATCTGTAACACTCAGACAATCATCACGTGAGGTTTTTTTTTTGGGTGTGTTTTCACAGTCTTGCCCCAGTTTTCCTGTCACCTCCACCTACTTGCATCCCATCCAGTTCATCATCAGAGAAAGAGCTGTGGGAACTGTAGCCAACTTCATTACTATGCTGCAAGAAGTCCGTGCTTTGTGGCATCCCAACTCTGTTCCCCACAGAAAGAGGAAAACCCCGCTGGCGAGCCTCAACTTCTTCTTCCTCCTCGTCTTCTTCTCCTTCTTCTTCCTCTTCCCCATCCTCAAGATCAAGATCTAGCCTTCGGTCGTCAGGGTTCACAGCTCGTTTGCTCTCATCAGATTTGTCGGAGCCCGTCTTTCCTGAGCTGCGTAGTCTCTCTGTCTCAGACTGGGTGGAGGCAGTGGCCTGCTCCTTTGCCTTCCGGCTGCGCTTCCACTTCATCCTCCGATTTTGGAACCAGATCTTGACCTGCGAAGTGGTCGTATAAGAAGAAGAAAATGTGTTTGAAAAAGGAAATGTAGTCCAGAGTTTGTCTGAACAGAAACAAAGACATGTTTGGTCACTGCTCCAGGAAAGAAAGAACTCTCTGTGGCTTTAAAAAAAAGAAAAGAAACAATAAAAACATCACCATTTAGTGTCACAAACACTCCCTCCTCCTACCAAATACATTATTATTCATAATACTGCCACAATCACCAATAAATAAAACAAAAGCATAAAAAATTTGAGCGTTACAAGTATGAATATATGAAGATGGACGTTCAGTGCCTTTGAATGTTTGTTGATCAACTGACTGTTATTTGAAACAGGATAAAAATCACTGTATGAAGATACTTTAATGTAACATTCAAAGGTTATTTAATGGGGTGCAGCTGGTTGTTTTCCTGGTGTTAGATGGCTCCCCGTTTGTCTCATTTAAGGTTCCCATAATAATTCGTTTATAAGATTAAATGTTTTGCACGGTTGCGTACCAATTTAGTTTCATTCTGATTTAGTGGCATATTTGGTATTATTTGTCTGATGCTGCTTCTTAGGTGCCATTTTTACAGCATCTAACAAACATGGCCCTATAACTCAGCCAATTTATGCTTATTAATCACCTCAAGACTTTCTTGGTTAAATAAAGGAAATAGAAATGGATAGAAAGTCTGTTACTGTAACTGCACACACACACAGCAAGCTGGTATCAGCTGAGTGCTGCAGCTGGTCTGTAGCTGGGAATAATGTCCATCAGTTCAACAAACTTATTTTAGTGATGCAGAAAGGAGCCGTGTGATCTCTGGGCTGGCTTACCTGTGTTTCAGTCAGCATGAGTGACGTGGCCACTTCGAAGCGTTTGGGCCTGGACAGGTATTTGTTAAGCTTGAACTGGTTCTCCAGCTCCAGGAGCTGCTGGCTGGTGAAGGCAGTGCGGGGCCTCCTGCATTTCCCCAGCAGGCCTGACTGAGGGCCTGCTGGAAGAGGAACAGCAGAGTTATCAGTTTGTGTGCGGTTGACTGTTACAGCATTTATAAAAAACAAACAAACACTGTTTTCAGTTTCACACGGGATGGATGAATATTAATATTATAGTTATTTCGCAATATTTTGATTTATTTAAGGCTACAGCCAAGAATATCTGCTTACTATCAAGGACATAAGAAGTTCATTGTAATGTTGTGGGTGGGACCAGGCTCACATATGCCAGCACTCTCTGGCCATCATTAACTGTAATAGCTTTACTCCAGTTTATTGTTGACGGGGGACACAGCAGAAGCGGGCGTAGAGGCCATAAAAACACAGGCATGCCATTAACTTAATGAAAATTCAATGAAGGCTTTTGGGGTTTTATTGATGAACTACAGAACGTTTTAGGTGTTTGTTTATAGTTTCTTCGTCACACAAAGACAATTTTCATCGGGTTGGCGTTTATAGAGAAATGAATGGGGCAAAATTAAAATATGACAGATAAGCAGTAAAAACGGGGCCACTGTACCGCGAGGGACGATGTACGACTGTCATTAACGCAACTTACAGGATTTAGGTTCTTGGATAAAAAGGCATCCAAATCAAGCCTTAAGTAAGGTTATTATTTATGCTACCGGTGGAGTTTATTTATGAGACAGAATAAAGAATAAATTAAAAAAAAAAACAATAATACAGCCTGCTTCATTGTCAGATTATTATTATAAATATATGTATTTTTTATTTAATAAAACCAATTAATATCAGATTAGCCAATAAGGTAAATCAGCAACGTGTATTTATTATGAAAAAATAAACAACACAAAAAAGAAAATCAAAAACGAAAGAACAACAATTTATTGATTAATTAAGCTTAATAATAATAACAATAATAAAGAAAATGAGTTGGGAAATCATGTTAACCCTGTTTCATTTTACAGCAACTGAGCGGTGCAATTCTGCTTAAATCCGCTCCCTTCCAGTTTAACACAAGTTGCCTTTTAAGACATTTAAAAAGAATACAAATAATAAAAAAATTTTTTTGCCCTGTTTTATAGCTCCCTTTTTAAATTTTTTGATATTTTGGACCTCTGTCTATCATATTTCATCACACTTACAGCTATAATCTGGCAGTCGTGGCATCATGATCCCAGCGCGGATCCAGTGCTCCAGGGGCAGAGAGCCAGCCATGGCAGCCGCCTTCAGATGTTCTGGGTAGGTCTGTGACAGCTGCGTGAAACCGGTGTATGCGAACGCAGGGTGTTGTCCACCCAACGCCGATAATGGGTACATTGGTGCAGGATACATGCCGGGAATGGCTCCCTGAGGCAGCGACGCAAGTCCTGGATGAGGGAGATGTAGGATACTCTGCTTCGGGATTATTCCCGTCTGAAGTTGCGCGGCGCGCGGAGGAGGAGTATCTGCGCGGCGGCAGGAGACCGGGCTGCCCGCTGGGCTGTCGCTGCTCAGGCCGGGTGAGAGGTCTCGAACGCCCCGGTTGGTGTCATCAGCGAGAAGGGCGTCAATTCTGAAGTTTTTTGATTTCTCCATGGTGGCTTCAGCGGGAGAGAGAGAGAGAGAGCGAGGAGTCAAGTTTTGCAGGTGCACACCTGTGCGTGCGTCGGCGCGCAAACAGTGGAGCCTCTAAAGTCACAAAATCATGTGCTCTCCTTGTTTTACTTCATTAAAAAAAAACCTGAACTGAAACTAAACGCGTTTCAAAACACCAGCATTTCTTCTCGTTTGACCTGTTTTGACTTTACGCCACACTAAATGACTGACGTCCACACGTGCGTGCGTGCGCTGGTTTCCTTAAATTATGTCTACATGTCAGTCTGCACCATCGAGTTTCTTAGAAAAGTAGCCCACGGAGGTTTGTTTGTCTCTACATCAGCCGTCCTTCTCCACCCCCGGAGGCCGCTGCCAGCTGGGATTGGCTGGAGGTTGAGCTGCTCTGACGGGCCTCTAATCAGCTAATTACTCGCTCGTTTCTCCCCCCAGAAAGCATTCAGAGTGAGGTAATGTCCAACCCTTGTCCCGCCTGCAAACACCTTCAACTGCATCAAAGCGCCGAAGTACATTAGAAGATTGAGCAATTGTATTTTCAGTATCTATCTTACTGCCAGCTCATCGTACTCACCGCAGATTGCAGCTACCTGGCTGCCATAAACAAAGACTTATACGCTGCTTTCATTGTCCAGACTAATTATTAGTGCTGCTAATATCCTCCACACCTTACAGCCAACAACTGGCTGGTTTTCAACACTAATGTTATTGGTTACCGCTGATTGGTGTGACACATTGTGTACGGTATTTAAATCATTAGTATTAATGGTTTGTTTCATTCCTATACTAAGGCCATACCAATGCCATTAAAGTTTACGACCGGGAATTGCGCACAAACTGTATAAAAGTGTAATGACTTGGCAGAAAAGGCTGTGAGTTAATTGGCCCTCTGATTAATGTGAACTAATGTCGTTTTAAGATTGGAGAAAGCCGGGGTGCATTCGTCTCACTCCGTCTCTTAGACATGGCTCGGCAACATGGAAAGAGGTAAAAATTTGTCGAAATAATCGGAAAAATAAAACGAATTAAGATGACCCGAGACTTACACTGATCGATGTGTTGCTGCTCCACAAGGAGGTTATTAAACTTTTGCTAATGCAGTATTACAGATCTCCAGATGGGCCTTTAAAACTATAAATATTGTGATTTCTTAGTGTTGTTTATTTAGATACTTGTATCTCTTCTTAGCATGATTGCAGCATCTGAAATACTAATATTTTATGGGTTTCTGTGAGCACATTTGGCTCATCATTTTCAGGCTGCAACACCTTCAGTAACAAACAGCGCTGCAGCCATCTTCTCTGTATATTACATTTTCCACCCGAAAGCACATGTGGGTCTTTATGTGTTTCATTCTGTTGATGTGAATAAACACCATCTCTTCTGAGGACACCCTCTATCTAAATTTGTAAATTGAGCATGTGTGCACATGTATGTGCGTGCGTATTTGACCTCCAGAAAATTGCAGGTCCACCCACTCCTCACTCTCTTTCTCCTTTAGCCGTATTGCTGCTCTGTCTTTCATCCTCAGCTCTCTCTCGATCAGGCAGATTGCTGTCTCAGATACCTCTATAGGAGCAGATTACCTCCTGGGTAATCAGTGCTGCCTTCTGCCTGTTTCTCTCAACCTCTGCCCTCCACGAAAGCCTCCTTCCTTTGCCTTTATGATCTGAAAGTAATTTAAATAGCCAGGCCACCGCTAAATCTGTCACTTGGTCCTGCCAACAGAGCTCCACGAATTAAATTGAATGAGCACCTGCTTCCAGGGTTTGCTGCCTTCTTCTGATGATCGTCTTGTTTTCCCCTTGAAAAGATCAAATGTTGCAGTAGTCTGTGTGTGCACAAGTCCTGTTAATCCAAAATTGGTTTATAATTGGCAAAAAAAAGGCCTTTGGCTGTTGGTCTATAATCAGAAACTTATTGATGAAGACAAACCTACAGTAACTGATGTAATTGTAACAGTCTAGACAGAACAGTGTAATTGGGATGGGGTCGATAGAACTTTAATGGTTTAGAAGAAGAAAGTGTTAATCAGAGAGATCGGCCGTGTGTGTTTGACTGTGTGTGTGCAAGAGTTACAATCAGGTCTTCCAGTAATTTTTTAGTGTTTGCATTTGATTATACAACTTTGAAAGTTGCAGGAAAGAATGTGATGACATTTGTTTTTCTTGGAAGAAGCTCATGCATTTGATACTACAACAAAACTACATACAAACCTCCTGTGGGTGATTGAGACTTTTGACCTTCTCTTTCTTAAAGTCCTGCCACAGACTTTCAGTCGGACTGAGTCTGAATTTTGGTCTGTTGCAACACCTTAATTCTTTTCTTTTTCAGCCTTTCTGTTGCAGATTTGATACTGTGCTTGGAATCATTGTCTTGCTGCATGACAAAAAAGCCAAGCTTCAGCTGTCAGATAGATGGCCCCACATTTTTACTCTAGAATAGTCTAGAGTTTACTGTTGAGTCAGAGACTATGGAGTGCCTAGGCCTTTTGAGTTCAAAACAAGCCCAAATCATCATCATCATCATCATTATCATCATCATCATCATCATCATCATCCATGCCCGTGCTTGACAGTTTGAATGTTGTCAATCAGTCAAGTGCATTTAATTATCACGTACCCTCCTAACTCCATAGCCAGACATAGTTTTTCACAAGACTCTCTGCAGTCCTGTGAAAAACTTTCTTTTTCCACATGAATGTACCTACTTAAACTAAAATGAAGACTGGTAAGCAACACACAGATGCTAGCATTCAGTCTAGTGTGCAGAGGTAGAGTCACAGAGCGTCCTGCGTGGCTGATGACTTCTCATTCTTTTTGTTAATTATGGGAAAACCTCTCAGAGTTCAGGAGTTGGCAAAGCGCAGCACAGTAAGACTGGTGTGATTTACACTGTTGTTGATGTTCGAAAATGGAGTCAAGAACAGCAAAAGTTACTGCAGGTTGTAGTTTATCAGATGAAATATCTGACAGCAGGTGTAACGAAAGTTTTTTTTAATGTGGTGGAAAGTTTAATAATGAAGATTTCCTCATCTAAACTCTCATTACTTCTTTTCCCTTCTTCCCCTAGCTCACATGTCCTCGCACGCACGCGGCCCCTTGAACCTTTCAGCAGAACTCTCCAAAAGCACACCCTTCACTCTGTGAGAGGACAATTAGTTCAAAGAAGCCGCGGGTCCCCGACTACAAAGCTGCAGTTTATCGACAAGTTATGTGTCAGTAAACTCAGCGGCTAACAGGAGTTTATTGAAACATTAAAGAGCTTATCAGCAATTACAGGCATATTTTTCAATCATTACCACAGCTCTGAGACAGCTTGCCCTGTCCTTAAACCAATTCAGGTGTGCGCTTGTTCTTTCTGCATGCTGGCCGTCATCACATGATTCACTCCCACTGGGTCAGTGATTGTTGGTGGTTTAAGCTATTAACCAGATCCTACCTGCCGCTGATAGAGCAGACTGAAGAAAGTTCGGGAGCTGAATGAAGCTTCCACAGCTTGTCAGAACATATGAAGACATGGCAAAGCAAAGCACTGGGCACTGAATGATATATTCATTGATTCGCTATCATTGATAGAATATCCAAACGCGGTAATCGATCTCAGTTCATGCTTTGATGGTGTGTGTATTACTTGTGTGTGCACATTCTTGTATCTGTTCTCTCTTCAGGCATGTTGTGACACACAAAGCTTTCAGGGACGCTGTTGACCAACACCACCTTTCCCACCCGCCCTGACTGCAGCTGTGATAAATGATTAAGGTGGACAATAAGCTTACTGTGAAGTGAAAATCAGCTCTCCGTAGGCCTGGTAATTAGACTAATTCCCACAGCGTTAAAGGCAGATGATAAATCAGCTCACTTTTCTGCCAGACCTTGAGACCAAAATTAATGTTGTCTCATTAAGGAGATAAAAGTAATTTATTACTTTTACTTCTCCTCCCAGTCTCTGTATCACGTCCCCTCTTCATTTATTAACCAATATTGAGCTTTGCCATATGACATCAAGCCCACTGGATGTGAATCTCCTCTTGTCTGTCTTTGCTACTTTGGCCTCTTCCCACTCCTCTCTCTCTTTCATCAGGCGTGCATTAGTATGTTTATGAGCTTCTGGCAGAGAGATAACATGGTGTTTGCTGAGCCCAGAATGGATTGCAATGAAAAAAACAAAAAACAAACGTACTTTGAACTTTTGGATGTTTCTGTGTGAAAGTATATATATTTGTATGAAAACATCTGAGATTATATCAAAACCTGATATAACACTTTGTATGAAATCATTAAGACACAGGTACAAACAGCCAAATGAAAAAAAGTCACTTGCAGCAAAACTGCAAAGCCACCATCACTGGGAACCTTTTAGAATAAAGTCCAATATTAACAGTAATGGAATCAAGCTGAAGCAGTTACTACAACACATATCACAGCAAGCTTATTTAACTGAATACGAAGCTAACAGCTGTGGGTGCCAGTGGAGTCATTCACACTCAGAAAAGCTGGAATGAAGCTGGGGAGGTGTAACAGCAAAAAAGCTGAGACTAGCCTAAAACTTTCTAAATGGAACTAACTGAGACCGAAAAACAACCACTCACACACAAAAAGCTTTCATTGATGGCACTCAGTTTAGCTTTTTTTTGGTGCGATCGTGTAGCATTACCCGCTAACTCTACCAGGCTTTGTTAAAAAGGTGCATTCATGGGCAGTATGAGTTCGTCAAAACTGGGGTCCAGACGGCCTGAATTAGCATATTCCCTTAACTGCACTAAAAATGTTTCAAAAGGTACCGACACCACAAACACAGTCTGGCGCTATATTAGCTGAGGCCTAAAGTAAACCTTTAGGCTGCAAATTTGTGCATTTTAAATGGTCAGTGGGGCCTGGTTTCAGCCATTAGCAGAACTGTAGTTTTTGGCTCTTTCACACTGACTTAAAATGTTCATGCTCAGAGGTTGCTGCTTCACTTACGCTGAAGAGACAGAGATGTATTAATTATGACAGGAGCAAAATATGAAAAGGATGGCTGAAGGCCTGGATTATGATGCAAAACTACTTTATACTGTACAACAAAGGCCAGATATGAAACAAATGTTTTTTTTTTTTAAGTGTGTGAGAAAAATGTAGTTACTGGCTCCATTCTCTCCACTGCACAGCTGACCAATCACAGCACAAAGTGAGAAAATTGGGCTGTCTTTTTTGGAAAGCAATAAAAAATCTCAATATTTCGTAATAATAAGTCTACAAGCTTTAAATAACCAACCAGAGTGAAATAAGTAGTAAGAATAATCTATAATCTGGCTTTTAGGTTAGGCAACACCTTGTGAGTACCACTTGTGCAAATATGCGTGTAAAAGAAGACATATAAAGATATCAAAGAATTGAAAATAATAATAACCTGAGCTTCTTTGTAGCTTTACAGTTTGATCTTAGCTGATTAATGGCTTAATAATATAGAGATATCTGACAAAACAATAATAGATGTAGGATTTAGGGCCTCTATTCATGAATAAAGTCTAAATTGGAGAATTCTAACTGTATGACTCTCAAGTCGGTTTCCCAGCTCACCTGTTTCATTATTCCACAATGGAAAACAAAGCTTCCTTTCACATTATCCAGTCCGGTGTGACTTTTATGGCCATTTAATGGGTCGTTCCATCTAACAGGCCCATGTTTTACTATCACCCATACAAGGGCCCCATTGTGCACAGATATGGGCGATAGGAGATAAAGTCACCATATCAGCCACAACAAGACATCATTACTTTCACCCTGCTATCTCACCGGCCCTCTGCCATGCATTATCGGACTGCTTATGAGGCTATTCGGCTTTGAAGATCCCCGCCAGTTGGCTGTTTGCGCTTTCTGTTTTTCACTTCTACAGATCAACATAGTTTCAACTGTGCTATAAATTTAGTGTCTTTCCCACCACTGTGCGCCACACTTCGCTGTCTATAATGACATATAAATCTACATCTATTCGCTGCTTTAGAGATGCAGCTCATTGCTCGTAATAGCAAGTCTTCTGCCATTCTTTCCGCTGTGAGGAATCCGCCTGTTGCCATTAGCAATTAGGTAATAGCTTCTTATTGCCCAATTTCATGTTAATAGCAACCAAAGGTTATTGAGAGAGAAAAATGGTGAACAGTAGAAGACAGGAGAGCAACACACAGCAAGGCTGAAGATTCTTTCATTTTCAGAACATTTATTGGAAAAATACTAGAAAATTCTGATGGTTCACAGGTTTTCAACATGTATCAGGTTCTTTCTTTGGTTTTGGTTCTACAGAATATATTATATTCATTCTGTTGCTTCTCTCAGCTGTTTGACCATCTGTAAATTCCAATGTGCTATAATCAAATGGCAGCCAGCACTATGCTGGACAGAGGAGGTGCTATTTTCCTCACTGGTAATGATTTTCTGCACAAATTCTTCCTTCCATCAGTTTAATGGGAGTTTATCTTTCTGTGAAACATTGTCTTACTGATCTGCCCATTTATTCTTATATGTTTTGATGACGAAGAACATAGAATCTCTTTTCTTAAGCTGCTTTTACTAATAAATCAGTAATAATGTGTGAACTCTGTGCATAGATAGCCAGCCAGTGTTAAGTGTACCATCACTTTTGAACACCCAAAGTTCGGACACTATGTGCTAGAAGTGTCATGTATCTAACAGCTGTTTCAATACTGGTACTTACATATAATCAAATTAAATGTCTGATTTGGTGTTTTAATATAATAACTGTCAAGTAATTTCATATTGACTGGTGCAAGGCAGAGAAAAGTAGAGCGTCTATGTTGCCAAGTTTTTACATTTTGGGCTATACACACCTGCACAGAGTGCACATGCTCAGTAAAACAGAGCAAGAGAAGAAGAGAAAGGAAAAGGTGCTGAGCAGTTGTGTTGGTGGTGTCAAATAAACCTTTCAGTACAAACACCCAGAACTGTTCAGGGTGTTTGCCACAGGACATTACACAAGAACTCCTTACATAAGCTGACAGTAAAACATTTTGGAAACAGAAAACTGTTTCAAAATAAATGTCACCAGACCCAAACCTATTTCTTCTTGGTTTGCATATAGAAGAACACATTTAGAATTAAAATGAACGAGCATGAACTACCGTCACCCTTTAAGTGCAAGCTTTTGGAGAAAATAAAGATAATCAGTAAGAATGAAAAATAATTGAAAAAGTTTGAGGATCCTTTTTTATATCTGTGAGTTTGAACATTTGGTTTTCTTGTATTTGCCCTTTTTTCTGAACATTTGTCTTTTGAAAGGATGCAGACTGCCTGTCAAACAAGCAGACTGACCATCCATGTATCCTCTTCTTTTTATCCATTTCAGGGTCACAGGAGGGCTGGAGTCTATCCCAGCAGTCAAAGGACAAGAGGCAAGGAGCACTCTGGACAGGTCACCAATCTGTTGCAGGGCTAACACATAGAATAGGATAGAATAGAATATTATTATTGTCATTATACAGCTGTACAATGAGATTGGAGGGCCACTCCTGTTCAGTGCATTTTACAGAACAAAATAATGGTTACGAAATATATACATTTAAAAAACAATGATGATAATATAGGTGATAGGTGGTGGGTCTCTCACTAGTGGATTAAATATCAGATATTGCAAATTACGGAGTGATAGATGTATGAATAATATTGCACAAAGATGTGGTATTGCACAGTTAGTGTGTGTGTGTGAGTTCAGGGTGGTTATTGCTGTGGGAAAGAAACTTCTTGAGTCTGTTTGTTCT
>VOQJ01043549.1:2401-21785 GCA_015052665.1 Apistogramma diplotaenia
GAGTGACCAATATGAGGCCTGGAGGCAAAACCTAGGAACCATTTATGTGTATTTATTGTCTCCCTGAAGCAGCATAACTGCTTGAAAAACTCTTTGTTGGTGGTTAGAACACCCTCCAAAGACTGGCTGCAATTATTTCCGCTATAACCTGAAAGAGTGCTTTGGTGCTTTGGAGGGGAATCTCTAAGTGAAATCCTGTTGGCTATCAGAGATAAAAAAAGATTAAAAATATTATTTCATTAAAGGCTGTGTGAGCTGCCGGAGATGGCCTAATAAAAAAGGGAACCCTTTGCAATTCATAAAAAATATTTTGTGCAGATGAGTACGTTAATTAATTTGACATTTTTTATTCAATAAAGATTAAACGTATCAAGTTTTCTCCCTCAGCAGGAGGTTAATCAAATGCTTTAACTCTGTGCAAATACATATTGTGGCTATAAAGGAAGGAATGTCTGATGTTTTGAGTAGTGGCGATATTTACTAATATCGTCGCCTCATAACTCAGTGGTTGTATCCGACATCATCTGACTTTGCTGACTGACGAGGTTTCTTGTTCTACCTGTTCACACAGGCATCCTCTCAGTGCTCTCGCTGTCCTCCGAGTGCACCTCCTTGGCCTCAGAGCTGCCTAAAGTGTCCTACGTCAAGGCTATCGACATCTGGCTCATCGCCTGCCTGCTGTTTGGTTTCGCCTCGCTGGTGGAGTACGCCGTGGTTCAGGTGATGCTCAACAGCCCGAAGCGCATCGAGGCCGAGAAGGCAAAGATAGCGTCCAAAGAGAAGGCTGGGGGAAAGAGCCCCGCCGCCCGGAACAACACGGTCAACGGAACCGGAGGGACGCCGCTCCACGTCAGCACTTTGCATGTCAGTATGTTTGGTTTGATCGTTTGAGTGTGTCTGTTTGTGTCTTTGTGTCACCATTAATGTAGCGAAGTCAGAGTCTTGAAGTTCAGTTGCTGAACGTAATAGATTTGTATTTTATTTAAAACTTCCAAAATAATTTCTTGAATTTTATATGTAGCGCCTTATACCCGGCACCTCCAGCGAGAGTCCAAGTGCAGTAGACTAAAACACACCAGGAGACACGTGCTCTGCAGATGCTGCTCAGACTAGTGGAATCTGCTCTTTTCAGTCCAAGTGAGATCTTTCCTCACGATCATCAACAGTGTTTACTCTTTCAAGTTTGAATGTACACAACATAATTGCAATTTCATCATTTCTCCCCTTTTTCACTTCACTTGTCTTCTGTCCGCATCTGCATCATCTAAAATTTCTTTAAAAATGCCAAAAATCTATCAAAAGAAACTGAAACAGTTGAACTTTTTTCCTCCTATTTCAGAAATTGTTGACTTATTTTTCTTTTTATTTGGTCACAGAGGAAGTGGTTAAAGCAATATGACTGGTGCTACAAACAAAGACCAGGGTTTTGGTATAAATATGGGAAATATTATACTTCATGCATTTATGTAAAAGTACTTATTTTTTGCTAAAAATATTTGGACATGGAGATGAAAACCAAAACAGCTTTAAACTGCCTGAAATCCTAAATGATCACTCATATAGTAAGCACAAATATCATAACATTGAGGGTTATGTTCAGCTGCATGTTGCCTAATGAGAGCACAGACTAGTGTAATGGATAATGATCATATCCATAATGACCTCTTTGCATTTTGATGCCAAAATTTCAGTGATGATATAATTTTATGCAACTCCCCACCCACATTAAAAAGCAGATCCACCATCTCATAGTAGAGAATAGAAGGATCCGGTCATTAATAGCTGCCATTGTGTCTGACATGCACATATAGAAATCTAGGTGAGGAAGTCTGACACTTATATGCACATGCAGGATGTTACATGGGTCTTCCAGGTGTATGCCTGATTGAAATGAATTTACTTCTGAGTCTGTGTTCGTCGAACCACATTCGGTCTGAGAGGATTACATTATTCCATTGAGCTTTAATAGGTTTTCTTGTCAAAACCGAATCAAAATAATGAAGCTTTAATGAGCTTAATGACTTCAGTGAGTAAGCATCCTTAGTCTGATTAGATCCTGTTCACCCTGCAGGCCCTCAGGGAAGTCGATGAAAGGGATTTTTTTGGATGACATTAACTTAAATCCTGCAGATTGTTTTGTATGAGCACAGGTTGCGATAGCATGTCGAGGCTGTAAAGGGGTAACAAGAATCTAGATGAGAGAACAGCCATATTAGGCAACATTTTAGAGCACAAAGTAAGTCTAGTTTTGGCTCCAAAGATATATATTTTTTTCCTCTTAAAATAGCAGTAGCTTTGATTTAGCAGAGCAGAGGATCAAACAGATCTTTTACAGCATTTTTCAAAGTGTAGTCTGTTTTCAATTGAGTCCAGCTATCTGAAATAGCCTCATTTCAATGTTCCTCTCAGCTTAGAGAAAACCTCCACGCAGAGTGGATGTGACATCATCTACTCATAGCTACTGTATAGAGATAGACTATTTTTAAGGTGTCAAACAGTAGTCAAAAGGAGGGTATTCAGTTACATTTTGGCACTATAAGATATTTGAACTATGGCACAGTGCTGTGTTGGGCTGTTCTATGAAAAGTACAGAGATGATGGCAAAGAGCAAAGTGGACAACATTTCTGAATTGTAGTAAATGGGAGTTCTGCACCAACCTCTTCCAGCTCAGTTAAAGTTCAATTCCAACTTGCCAGTGAGCAGAAAAATACACGTGTCCATGTTTGTGTCAGGAAAGCCTCAGTCAGCAGTGGCTGCCATCTGTGCTCCTATGTGATGTGGTTCAGTTCAGTTAGCTGCGTAATTTGTTGGACAGAGACATATTTTTCTGCTTTTGCCTCTGTGTGCCACCGCACTGGATTCTAAATCAAACAATCAAGATGTGATTGAAGTGCAGACTTTCAGCTTTAATTCAAGGGCTTTTGCAACAATTTTGCATTAACTGTCTAAGAATTACAGCCATTTTTATACACAGTCCCCATTTTCAGAGGCTCAAAATGAATTGAACAATTGAGTGATGAGCAGTTTTGTGGCCAGGCCCCGTTCTCTGGTAATTTCATAATAGACGGGCAGGAGGACAGATGTGCAGAGCTTAAACTAAAGCAGCAGATGAGTTCTGTCTGCTCACACAACTTAACTTTGGTCCAACATGGCAAAAGTGTCCCAGTGTGAACTTTGCAACTTTACTTGATCCTTACAGTACAGAATAATGCAGTAGAGGTACGGTTTAATTGGGGTAAGGTTTTAAATCAACTGAACTGTACAGGTGGACTAGTCTTTGTAGTTCCACTAATAAAACTATAATCCTTTGCAGGCTGCACATGTTGCTCTGCCTTAGGGGCTAGCCGCGGTGCTTTCGGAGTATTAGATAGATACATAGATAAATGTATATTAGAGTCCTTTTGCTTTTCTCCTGAACGCAGGTGGCTGAAACCCGCTGCAAGAAAGTGTGCACCTCCAAATCAGACCTGAGGACCAACGATTTCAGCATCGTGGGCTCACTCCCACGGGACTTTGAACTGTCAAACTTTGACTGCTACGGGAAGCCCATCGACACTGGCGGCGGTCTTGGCAAATCCCAAGCAAAGAACAACAAGAAACCTCCTCCTCCAAAACCAGTCATCCCCTCGGCCGCCAAAAGGGTCGACCTGTACGCCAGAGCGCTCTTCCCGTTCTCCTTCCTCTTCTTTAATGTCATTTACTGGTCCATATACTTGTGATTACCTTTAACAGAGCCTGTGTTATTAACATCCCATCACACTGTCACGAGTTTATTAATTATCAAAGAAAACTTGAGGAAATGTGAAATCTATAAATTTATCTCTGAGAAACTATTATAAATGATTATATTTATCTTCATAAAAAAAAAAGATCATGATCATTTGTGTTTAAAAAATGATTCCAGATCAGTCTTTCTTATCTTTCCTAAAATTGATATATAAAGTCTTATAGTGAGAAGCTTTATTTATTGATAGTGGTACTTGTGAGAGAAATACAGGATTGCAGATGAAACAACCGCGGTTATGAATGGTGTGTAAACAAATCCACAAAGACTGATTAAGAAAGATGCACAGATTTACTGATGATGCTTTTTGATTCATTTATTTATTGATAGATTGATTTTTTTTTTTTTGCCCTCGCCCAGTGGGAGTATGCTTGCAAGTTGAATAAGTTAAAGCATTTAATTTAAGCTTCGATGCAAAGTGTAACAATGTAATTACCTTGCATGTTAAAAAAAATACTGCATGTATATGAAAACAAAGCATAAATATATATATAAAATATATATTTATTTAATTGATTTGATATTTCTATGATTTGCTCTTGAGAAGACGTGTGGCTGTGAAACACTCCTGTTCCTGTTCAGATGGCCATGTGACACTGCCACTCCTCCAGCAAATGTAACATTTTACACCTTTAGTGTTTGTAATCGGGTCACTCGTGAGCTGTGACCGTGTGTTTGTGAAATACACAAGCCAAGAAAAATAAATGAACAAAGAACTTTTCACCCAATTTAATGTGATTAAAGTAAACGGATTTATATCAAGTGCTGTTTATCATTAGTTACTATGCAGTAAATATGCATTTTTCTTGACTTTTTTTTTCACTTGTCTGTTGATTCTCAACTATAACGTTTGTTGCTTACAGTGGTGGCAAAAGCAGCATTTTCCATTTTGCACATTACACAACATCTGCTTCTTCACCTAAGCTTGACCTCCCCTAATCTGACAAACTAGCCATCAATTATTCATGCAAACCTGCTTGGAAAATGACACCAGACCATCGCTGTGAGGCTTCCCTTGTGAAATCTGTCTCTGGCTTAATGAAGCAAGATAGACACTGGCCCGAAGTCATGACGATAGGGTCAAATTAATGAAGTTTAAAATCATTTAGACCAGGATTGCTCATGTAAAGGGACTCTTAATGGATCATTTGCTGTGATCTCTCTATTTTTTCTTCTTTCTTTTGGTCTCACGAAATGAGAAAACAAGCTTCTTTTTCTTCTGTGGCTGCCATGGTTACAGACAGACTACGAAAAGCAGCCTGTGACACAGAACTGGAGTTAGACTGAGACTAGAATAAACAGCATGGGAAGCCTTTAAAATTATATATAAAAACATAAAAAAAGACTCATCAACATATGTTTAAGTTTATTTACTGATTACATAAATGTAGTCAATTTGAATGAATCTAGGCTCACTGAATCAGATGAAACAGATTTTGCATTACAGTGCCCCCCGATGGTTGCTTCTATATTTGTTTAAAGTAATGACTACATAAAAAGCTCATGAGAGAAAACAGATGTAATGCCAGGCTTTGCACTATGGCAGTGGCATCAGCAGAAAATGGTGGTGGATTTCCATTTATGCAGAAATAAATATATAATGTTTCATATATATATTCTGACATTTTAGAATTTAATTGTCTTTATTAGCATTTCACATTGCAGATACTAGCTGATGCTGTTATCTGCTACAAAAATAAACATAATGATACATCAGCTAATAGGTCACCAGCAGTGGAAGCAATAAAACCAAAAAGATTAATGATGTCATTTATAACACCACAACAGTAGATGCAGCTCTTGTTACAGGTGTGACTCATCTGTCTGTGGCTGTGTGCATGTGTCCGTGCACGCGTGAGTGTGTTTGTGTGTGCAAGTGTTCCACCCCCACAGCCCAGCACCCTGCTAGTAGCACAGTGCAGTAACCTATATCACACAGGGTGCTTTCTAATCCAACATGACCTCTCACCAGGCATCCACCCGAGCCACCAGTACAAGCACCAGTCAGACAGTCAGACAATGATTAGTGGAGGAGCAGTTTGGGAGAAGAGGCCGCAAGGCTTATTGGAAGCTCATTTACTTTAAACAAGGTTTTCACACATCGGCGTTGTGCTTTTCCAACCTTCCCCTAGCCACTGAAACAAAGAAACAGTCTAGACAATGATTTTCTTGTCAGGAAATTAGCATTTCTGCCATTATTACCAGCACTAAAATCAATTAGTGCAAATTACCATATTATGCAATCAGTGGCATGCTGTAATACTGCAATGACTATCACATCGATCATTAAGTAAAGTAAGTAAAGTAGTTTTTTTAGCTGTCACGTTTGCACAGTCATTAGGAACGCTTTAACTTAAACTGATGGCATTTTTCCAAAGGCTGCAACAGATTTTGGGTCAGCCACAATTTCCCACTCACTCAGCCTTCACAGGTACCAGGGCTGTCCGGTTTTTGGCAGGACCTTAAATATGGACGTTTAGAAAGTGTGGAGGATGCCATTCCCTGTCAGAGCTCAAAGTGGCTAAAAGCTTAGTTCCAGCCAGACTCAAGAGGAAAAAAAGTGGAAGGAAAGGCGGGGATAAAATGTGACAATGAAATACTGTCATCAAATCCAAAAGGCTGGTATTAGAAGAAACAGAGGATAACAGACAGTAAAAGCAGAGAGTCATCAGTTTAAATAGTTCAAAAATCATAAAGAGCATTCATTCTTCCATTTGTAATTAAATTAACAATTTTCAAACAAAATGTTATTGTTTCATTATGTATGCTATGACCATAATGTCATATCAGCAACAGTTTATCATAAAATAGGATGAAATATGTAAAGCAAAATACAGAGAGGAAGATGGTGATATCATGAAGTGACTTATTTAACTATTATTTGGCTTGAAAATGAATGACATTAAAACATTAAAACAATAATAATAAAAAAAAACCTGAAGACACTTAATGTTATGCTCAACATGTCTTTTCATATGTGAACCTTTATTTATGTATTATTATATCGTATTCCTGCTTATTAGCTCAGCACTTCTTTAGTTTGAGCAAAAATTGCTTACAGGAACTAAAAGAAACATTTTAATTACAGTATTGTGCAAAAGTCTTGAGTCACCACTCGTTTCTTTTTATTTTGCTTCCAAGAAGCCAGACTTTCTCCAGGATTTCTGAAGGTCTTTCAAAGGGTTTCTTTTAGACATTGGCTGCTTTTTCGACATGTTTTCAATCCGGTCTTTGAACCTGACCATTTTTCTTTGTTAACCCAGTTAATACTAATGTATGAATCACTCAAACATAAAAGTACCTACTGTAACTGAAGGAACGAACCAGTGTTGTCTCTACACACGGCAGACGTCTTAGCAAAGGACCAATGTTAAATTGCATCTTTAGGCACTGTTGCATAAGCACATAACTTGCTCCCATTTCTTTAACCAAATCTACAGAAAATGACCAAGATAATGCAGGCGCACCAACACGATGATTCCAAAACAGGTATTCGCTGTCCTGTCAGCTTGTCATAGCATGGTGTGCAGTGCATCCTTAGAAAACCTGAGGGAACCGGGCAGGTGGAGGACAACTATAGCAGATGATCAGAATCTGAAAGAATGAGGAAAACATCCAGCAAAGATGTGAGACAGAACCCAAAAGATGCAGCAGTTGATCCAAAGTCTCATCAGAAACGGCCTCAGTGGAAGGATGGCTGTCAAAAAGCTGCTCTTAAGGAAAGAAAACACGAAGAACAGAACAGGTCAAATTTTTAATTTTTGATTCAAATGGTCAGTTCCAAACACACTGCCAATGCGGTCCAAGTATACTGTATCTGGATGGAAAAGCACACAGTGGAATGCTATCAGTCATGCAGCAGTGTGGAATCATCCTGACACAGAACAGAACTAAAGGCAGTCAGCATCCAAAGAAGAGCTTGGAACATCCTTTAAGAAGCCTGGAAAACTATTCCTGAAGAACATGTAAAGAAATGACAAGAAAGCTGCTTCAGAGAGTTCAGTTTGGGCGAAATAAAGTTGGTCATATCAAATATTGGCGTTCAAGCTTGTTAGAATGAGCCAAACTCTCTTTTTGCCTTCTATACTGTAAATCGCTGCACCCGTTTCCCATTTTCCCAGCAAAAAATAAAAAGATGGGGGTGACTTCAGACTTTTGCACACTACTGTATTTTCCCTTTAAATATATTACATAATGTTACTTACTAAGCGGGTTTTAGGCTGTTAATTTGGAAGCTCTCATATGAGTCAAGGCTGGAACAGTGTTCTGGAGGTCAAATGGTCAATGTGTAACTATACAGATTGATTGAATGCTATTGATGCGAGCGTAGGCAGGCAAAGTGTCCAGTCTCAGCACTCTTCCTGACCTTGGGACCAGTCCCTGCAGGTTTGACTCCCCAAAACTGTCCTAATGGTAGGATATGCTTGGCTTAGCAACTTCTGTGTGACCAAAGGCCTTGTTTTGTATTCACATCGCCAATTTACTGTATCCACAAACAGCCCTGAAGTCAGCGTCACATCAGCAACAGCAGCTGCAAGTCACAGAACAACGCTGTTTTCTATTTTCTGATCAACGGGCACAAGACAAAGAATCATTAAAGTTGGCTAATGCTTTATTTCTTAGGATATGCTAACTTTGAATTTAATGTCAGCCGATATTTGGAACAAGGGCAACAGACTGCAGGCACAGTGTAACGCTAAAAAATGGTGGAGCAGCCAAAATTAATTAGGAGCAACGTGTCCGGCCATCCAAATGTTAGCAAGAGTTTCCCTGAAAAAAGCTTATTTGAACAAAACAACTGCAAACTGTGTTTTGCGTGTATTACATCTGCATGACATTGTAGTAAAGGAGTCCAAGTCATTGCAGTCCAGGCATGTCACTCATTAATTATTGGATTTCACTGAAATCTAGTATCAAGACTGGGAAACAGTTCACAATGAAAACAACAGAACTTGGTCTCCTTGTTTCCTTCCCACACAGAAGAAGAGGTGATGCAACAGAGTAGTAAACAAGTTTTCAAATGAGTTGCTAGCATCTAATTTTAAATGAGCACATGAAATGAACAGTTTCAACTTTTTTTTGCACATTTTTATTCATTGGGCATTAATGGGCAGCTGTTTTCCACAAGGTACCACATATTTCCCATACACATAAACAACAGGTTTACTAAACAATAACATAAAATTAAAAAAATGTGCATTGCACAAAAACAACACATATGCCAGTGCACAAATTGATTACTTGCTAATTTATGTAATGATTCATATTCTACATGTGTTGTGCTTAGATGTGGGTCTTGCAGTTAGACTTTTTTGAGCAAGAGGAGTGTTGAATTTTTCACTCTACACAGTGTAGCCTGAAGGCAGCACACTGGTTTGGCAGTAGAGACCGTTACCTCATGATTTTAAGGAAACACTTTGGCATTACTTTTTAAAAATTTTCCCCTGTTTGGTCTAAATTATTAACAAGATAAAAAATGTTTGCAACATTATCATCCATATCAATAATTTAGAGCCCAAAAGAAGGGAAGATAGGACTTATGTTCCACTGCATCAAACTATCCTTGAAGTACACGATTTCACAATAAATATGGTTTAGCTGAAACTTGTATCCCTGTATTTGACAGCAGTGTGGTCATGTCTGAAACCTTTCTCTGCTTCCTGTGCTGGGAAGTGTTCCTCTAATGTGAAGAACATTAAAATAACTACTGACTTTTAAAGAACTGAGGAAGAACATTCAATTTGTATTTCTCTGTAATGTGTTTTGGTCATATTTACCCTGACTAACCCTAATTAAGAAATTTATAATTTTTTTTTTTTTTAAAAGCACTCTCTGGCTATGAGAGCCAACTAATTGCCAGAAATGTAAATGCAGTCTCGGTACCTTCCTGGGATAAACACACCTGATGGATTAAAGATTTCTCAAAAGGTCACTGAGTTGATTTTACCAGCTGTTTGTCCACAATGATGGATTTACAAGGCCGCAACAGGTCATTAGTGTATGTAAAATTCTCATCTCACTCTTTTGGTTTATTTGAGTGAAGATGCTCCATGTAAGCGTTCTTCCACAGCTCGTGGGGTCATGATTTGATTATGAGTTTTGAACTGTTCATCATATTGAAAATTTTATTCTCATTTCACCCCTAAAAACTCATTAGATTACACTTTTGCATTGTGACAGTTAAATTATCTCACAGGCCGCCAATTCAGTGCATTGGCGAATGTGCTCTAAAATAATCAAACTGAAATGGAGTTTCTTTCTAGCAGCAGCAGAAAAAGGACGTCATGCATGACAGAACCTCTAGACAAGGTCAAACAGATGAACATATGTGTGCTTGTGGAATATAAGTAGCTGAGTATAGAATTAAATTGACCAGGAGGAGGATTTTCAATAAAAAAGCATAAGAAAGAAATGAAGGCGTTATAGGTATAGCAATAAAATCCCAACAGGTTGAAAGGAAATTATGATGTTATACACATCATGTTTAAGTTTTCTCTCATTTTGGGCATCATTCTTTTAGGTAATAACATTTTGTACCCAAATTAATTGCTGAGATGTGAGGATGTGGCAACAGTCTGACAAGGGAGTAATAAATACAGCTGACATACATTCTGATAAACAAGGGTCTGGCTTTGAAGCTCTTGGTCAACTGGGTCTATCTGTGTGACTGTGTGGGTTCTCACCACATACGCCAACTAGCATTAGGTTAGATTAGGTTAATTGGTGATTCTAAATTAGCTTTAGGTGTGAATGTGAGTGTGAATGATTATCTGTCTCTCTGTGTTAGCCTGTGATAGACTGGCAGCCTATCCAGCATGCACCTCCCCTCTCAGTCTACAGAGGTTCCAGCTTGGATGGGATGAGACGGACAGATGTTTGCAGGTAACTAAGGATAAGAGAGTATAAGGGTATATTTTTCGCCTCTCTGTATGAAAACGCAGTCCCTGCATTTGACCTAAGCACCAGGAGAAGCAGGCTACCAGCAGAGACTGGGTCCAGATGTTGTTTTCCTCCCAAGCCAGTGCCTTTGTGAAGGACACAGTGACAGGAGAATTAACTTAGAAATTACTTTCTTGCTGTGAGGCAGCAGTGCTAAAATGCTGAGGTACTCTTTGTCTGTCAATTGTGTCTTATAACAGCTATTTTGCAATCTGTTTCAGTTGTTTTTTTTTAATAAAGTATTTCAGATAAACTGTAAGTATTGTGAACTGAATTGTATGTTGTATGTTTCATGTTAATATAGACCAAAATCTCTGAGCAGTGTTTGCAGGACCTTGTTGAATCTATGTCACAAAACATTAAGGCAGATCTCAGGGTTAAAGGGGGTCCAGCACTTCCACTCCAGGTGCTTCTACCCCTACGACTTCTCTCAACAGGAGATGGTATATAGGTGATGTGCTGTCCGTGGTGCTGAAATCTGACAAACTGTTGCTTATAAATGCCACCGCCCTCAGCTCCCGCTCACTCTCAGCCTCATTAGTTTGCTCCAGACTGCTATCTCGCACTGCCAATGATTAATATACATCTGTCTGTGCAGGCTGAGATATGCATATCATAAAACCAGGTGACAGGATTGCCACTTATTTCCTGTTGGCTGCAAGGCAAGCTTTCCTCCATTTAACCCCATTCATAATGGAACCCAAGACCAGGAATATATTTGCATCAGATTTGTATGCAGAAGGTGGAGATGAGCACTAGATCAAAGTTAAAGAGGAGATTCATTTGATGGTTATTCCTGGAGGGCATGAGTGATGGCCTCCAGCTGATGCACTTGATGAGGTTTCCCAGTAAAAGCCTCGAACGTGCTGCAGAGGAGGCTTGTTTTTCAAGTGACCAAATATATTTGAATGTCTTAATCCAAGCTTCCATATGTCTCATAGACATTTTTGATCTATCTATCTATCTATCTATCTATCTATCTATCTATCTATCTATCTATCTATATATATATATATATATCTATATCTATCTATCTATATCTATATATCTATATATATATTTATGTAAACTAAATATAGACTTAGTTATCACTACTAATGTTTTTGATGCAAGATCAGTTATAAGTCTAAAAATTTGCATGTAAATCTTTCTGTGTAACTACATAAATTAAACTCAAGCATAGTCTTAAAATGTAAAATTCATTGCTAGATTAATATCTGTCATGCCTTTTGGATGGCTTCAGTGATTGATGAGTACTGCAGTGGTCTTGAGAGATAATTTCCTTCTGGATCACTCAATTAACTGATTACTCAAAAATCAATCAGCGGTTTTGATCATTACAACCGAAATGACATATAATTTAGGGGATGATTTAAGCATATCTTATGATTATACTTGTTTAGCGGCATTTTCAGGATGACATCATAAAAATACATAGTTCCAGCTTCTCTCTTTTCTGTATCTTATTATAAACTGAATGTCTTTGAGTTTTGAACTAGTGATTATGTTAAAATGCACTGATGTTAAAATGGTTACAATAGCAGTTAAGTGGCAGAAATGTACAACTGCTACTTTAAACATACATGTGTGGACACTGGAAGTCTTCACTCAAGGCAGTGCAACAACAACAGAAAGTTCATTTAGCACAAGCTTGGTAGCAGCGATGCTGATTGGCGGGGGGTCTGACCTTTGAATGGATTGGGACTCTAAGAAAATGAATTTGAAGTGTTTGTAAGACGATACAAACAAAAATAAAGTGGGACTAATGATTCACGGATGTTGAGAATGAACAATGTTTGGATATTTAACGTTTTAATGTTGCTGCCGCATGTTACACAAAGACAGGATGACATTATTTAGAAAAGGCGTTTTCCCAATATTTTTTCAAAGTGCACTGTGCTCTCTCGTCGCCAAGTAGTTGATTCTCGGCTCTTTTCGTCTATGTCCGCCTTCTCATTAACATTCCTCACTTGTGGGTGTGATGCTGAGAAGATCTGCTCGCCGAGCGGAGACGCGCAGTGTGCCTGTCCGTTAGAGGAGGTATCAGCTGCCAGCAGGAGGGGAGCGACGAGGAGGAGCGGAAGAAGAGACAGCAAACCTACGTTGCAGGCGACCATTCCTTCACTGCTGGTGTCCTTTCACTGCCAGCCACCTGCAGAAAACGGTCCTTTCCTGCTGATTTTTTTTCTCCCAACGGCTAAAGGTGTCCAATATGTCTGGGATCTAACGTCTCCGGAGAAAAAGAGGAATATCAGAATACCCTAGTGGATGTGGACACCTAAACTGTGGACATGGAAAAGATAGTGAATTTATCCGTTTCAGTTCTCCTGGTTTTATGGGGATGCGCGCTTGGAGGCTCGCCCAGTGTTCAAATTGGTAAGCACTCATTAGTTCAAGAAAAAAGCCAGTTGGCTGCGAACATTTTTGTGCGTAAAAACCCATGAAATTGGTTCTAAACGTGTTATATTATTGTCATTTTTCAAGTGTAACAAAAAAAAAATTGTGTTTATTTCAGGGGGACTTTTTCCAAGGGGCGCGGATCAAGAATACAGCGCGTTTCGGATAGGAATGGTTCAGTTTGGCACCTCGGAATTCAGACTGACGCCTCACATTGACAATTTGGAAGTGGCAAACAGTTTTGCTGTTACCAATTGTTGTAAGTCACAAACATATTTTAAGTATTCTCTTATTGATAGAAGTCTTTAATGTCATCTGCGATGTAATCTCCATCGTTGTGCTATTTATCATACGAGTTTGGATAAACCTTATCAGCTCCCAGGATGGAATGATCTGAGCTGTCTAATCTATATTCTGTCAGCAAACACATCCAGACTATGAGGTGGGTAGTTGAGGATGAACGAGGAGAGTGTAGGCAGGGGAAAGTTGGCCAGTCACATTCATCCCGTTTTCCTTCCTTCAGATTCAGTGATCAAACAGACAATACTGCAAGAATATCAACCCCAGTATTTATTTTCATCCAGATTTCATGTAAACCAACTTATTTTCTCAAAAGTTACTGGAGATGGTGGAGGGTAAAAACTAGACTTAACGTCAGTAATCATGAGCTTGTTTCTTGTAACAAATTGCATTTTAAGTCGCTACATTTATGATGACTTTAGCTTTAGTATTCAACGGAAGACTAAACGGCGCTAGAAACAAACAGATGCACTCTGTCGCACCACATCCGCCGTTTCCTTTAATCTTTTAAGAAGAAAACTGAGATTACAGGACTTGCTGAGACTGACGTTTTTCAGTCGGTACCGATGTCACGTTTTTGTTCTCAGTCCAGAAAGAGCGGTGTTCAAGCATTGTTCATAGAGCCTACATACTAAGATTTTGTCTGAGCTCCCGGCATCGCCTGGCGACAAGGCGAAGCTTTAACATCCCCACTGAGGACTCGTGATACCAGGAGGCAGCGAAAGGACCGAAACGTTCCTGTGAAAAGCTTTCGGCAAAATTCTAATCACGACATTTAAATGGTCTTTATCTCCAACATTACTTCTTTTTCGACGAGATTACAGTAAACTGAGTTTTCTGATTAACCTGCATTTCTTCCCCGAAAATACAAAAAGAAATTCAGACTCCTTTAATGCTTGATTTCCTTGATAGGTTCGAAGGTCGCTATTTTAACAGCCACAGTTCATACATTTCATTAGGCGGTTGCCAGGCGACTGCTCCTCTCAACAGTCCCTTAAACATAAATCAAACGCTTCTGATTGGTGCGCGCATCGGTCCAATCGATTTTATTACCATATAAAAGCTTCCTGCTTAGAGATCCTCACTGCGCGTGACAGATCGCAGTCAGAGTCACGTCGATGACTGAATTGTTTACAGCAGTCTATATAAACCACTGCTGTTTGCCTCACTTGCTTTAAATGCATCTCACATATTCAGCAATTCTTATGAACCATATTCCTCACTTCCCTCTACAAGTGTGTCTCTGCTGTGTTACATAAATATTAATCAGAGTGATTAGAAATTACTAATCTTTGTGGAATATGCTATACAAACAACCCAACCCAGTTTTAATAAAAACAATAATAAAAAATGGAGTGATCCGCACTTGTTTAACTTAAGCCACTGTGTGGACAGATGCACTGATTCACAATCTTCTAAATGATCTCTGACTACTAGGAAAGCACTTTGCTGCAAGCTTTGCACATGCTGTGAGTTCATTTTTCACTTAAGCTCATTATTATATCTGTCCATGTAATTAACTGAATGCACTTCTTGCATGATGTGCAGCTGACTCTAGGCTGGAGAGGCTGTGAGGTCGGTTCACGTCCACCTCAATGATGGTGACTTCAGTTCATTTACTGTTGATCTAGGACTTATCTCAGTATGTTTCCAGTTATGTGTACAGTCTGCAGTGACCCTGAATGGTGAATAAATGAATAAACAAGAGACAAACGAGCGGATGGATGCAGATCGTGTTATTCCAGGCAAAGGAAATGACTGTCACGCAACATGCTAAAATGGACATGGATTTAGCAGAAGCAGTTACAAGTCTCCAGACTAAATCTGTGCATGTGCATGCATCAGATGATTCCAGATTGTGTGTATATGAAGTCCACCCTCTGACTGACTTCTTGAGTGGGAGTTAGAATGAGAAAAGGTAGGGGTAAGGTGAGAAGGGTGAGGGGGGTTGCATTTAATCCAGTAGATGGCAGTCTGCCCCACAGTCCGCCTCCATCTGTAATTACAGTACATTAATGCCACCACTTTGTCTTTTGCTAAAGTCTCCTTAATGAAACACATGCAGAGGAGAATAAAGGCAGACACACTGACGCTGATCCACCACCCTGAACTCTGAAACATTATAAATACAGGTTTTTACAAGCTATATGTTAAATTCTATGAAAACAGTAACCACACTCTTCCTATTAAAAACCAGAAAAGTACTTTAGTCTTTTATAAAGAGGGACAAATATGAAGCTATTTATAATTTGATCATAGTGGACCATGTACTGTACCTTGTACCTTCACAATGTTTCTTCCTTAAATATGAAAGTGGCACAGAATGTGTTTTTCCTGGTTCTTATGAGATATTTTAAGATGTTTATATCATCATATTTTAGTTAACTGCATTCTGTATTGGTGGGATAAAGTACCGTCTTTTATTTCCTTGCAAGATATGGGACTCGCAATATATGGATTGGTGTATCTCACACTGTGGTTGTACTTCTGAGCATCAGCATACTTCATCAATGCAGTGTGTCAGAGACAGTGGGAGGGAGGATGATACATTCCTCCATCAATAACAGTTCATCTGGTCAGGCCGGCATCTGCTGCCAAGACCAGGGGAGTCGTCGTGGCCGTGTATGTGCTCGTGCGTGTGCAGTCGTGCCGGTGTGCTGGGCACCCAGAGCAATAAATTTCAAAAAAAGGCATTGTTCAAACACTCGAGATTATAGCCAGCTCTCAGACCCCACATGATGAACACACCCTGCAACTCTTCATCACGGTTTAAGAACGAATGAGTGAAGAGAAAGAAAAAAGCTTGACTCACACCAGGACGAGATTCTGCCTTCTGCTTCATCTTGGTTCTTTCAGTTTCTAAAATTTCTCCCACTTATGTGTAATCAAAGAGCCATAGTGCCATTTGTAATTGGTAATGAGAGCATAACGAATTATCTAATTATCTTTTACTGTTTCGTAACTCTTGTGTCTACCTTTGATTGGAGACATCAAAGGCAACACTGACAGTATATATTTCAGTTGCTTTAACCTTTATGAGATAATGTTAGGATTCTCTCCTTATACCAGGCTTACAATGAAAAGAAAAAACAACTAATTTTAACAAAAAAACCCCATATTTCCTGCTCTTTAGTTTCCCTCTGGTGCTTAAAAAACAAGCAAACAAACAAAAAACAGTATTGCTAGTATTTATCTTTCACTAATCAAGCAATTTAAGAAGGTAAACTCACGCTTTTGCACAGCAGAGCAGCTCATAGACATATGAGTGGGTTAAAAGTAGGAAATCATAAGCAAAAATTGTTGGGCTCTCAAGCAGCGACAGTTTGCAGCTCTGTCAATGACAGCGCAAACTATCACACCTTCTCTCACAACTTTTCAGTTACTTGTATGTGAAATCTCACACCGCAGCATCATTCTGTCCTTTGTCTCCTGCTTTCACAATCAGTGCACCGGAGTACTGAAAGCCATTTTGGGCAGCATGGTAACAATTTACTCCAAATAACATCACCAGTTAATATTAAGTAAAAGAGCAAGGCCACGACTCTCAATGAGCTTTCTTGCCTGTAAAATTATGCATTGTCACACCTGTTTAAATAACTGACACTACTTTCTGCTGCTCCCTTATTTCCCGCGGTGTCACCACAGCAGATATTGGATTTGGCACAGATTTCCAGATGTCCTTCCTGATTCAAGCCTCCCATTTACCCAGACTTTGGATTTATACTATAGCGCACACTAGCTTGTGACCCCCGAGCCTGGGGTTGTGTCTGCTCCTGGTCTCAAACTGGGGATCTTTTTGCAAATTACACAAATATGTTGCCGCTTCGCAAATAACTAAATCACATATGAACCCATTATTATGTATACGGTCTGAGAGCTCTAACGCTGGTCTCAACATTTTACATTTCCTGCATTAGGATTGATTTAATGTTGATGCTATTTCAGCTAGTTTTCATTATACCTTGGACACAAAGCTGAAAATGTATGTGTGAAAGCTGGAAAATGCCTTTTTAAAACCTGCAGCTCATTCACTCTTTATAGGTGTTCGTCAAACTTAGCGTAGAAATGCTACTGCATCAATCAGCCAACTGCTACAGTATCAATTAAGTAGCCATCAGCATGAATTCATTCTGAAACTCTGCTGCAAAGCTTCCTCCCAGCTGTTTCCTTCATGATAATTCTCTTTCTTTTATTGTGAAGAGCCTCTTTTTAAGTTTATTGGATTCAAAACTGGTCTGAAGTCCTTCTTGTCAGAGCAGCCAACTTACTAGCTGTGAGAGAACCTATTGTTCATCTGTGTGTGCTTGAAATGTAACCATATGGTTGTGTATAAAAAAACTGCCAGTATTTATCACACTTAGCAGGTTAAAGTCATTCATTTTTAATATTTAATCCCATGCTGTTTTGAGGATCCTCCAAAATAATAATAATAATAATTTAGAGTAAATCCATCTCTAAAGACTTCTGGTTGTACCTGGCAAATTTAGCTTCATATACTTCTATTGTACATTCTTGTCTTTTTATTTCTGTCACTCACCTCGTTTAAAGCAAACCACTCTTCTGGGACCGATAGAGGAGTTTGAGGGCACAGAAAGCCAGCTGGTGATTTTAACACTTCAAAGTTCTTGTTTGTCACAGCTGAATCACGTCACACTATAATTTCATGCATCTGATGCACACAGCTTTTCAGGGACGCGCACATTCAGGGACCTTACTCGGTGATCAAAAACCTGAAACCGGCCATACGTGCACCGCAGTGAATTGGTTATAGCCAATTTATTGTTCACACTTAATTAAGCGCATTCTCCTCCATTTCAGAGAGCGCTGTGAAATATTAAATAGGCCTGGGAGCTGGCCGGTCAGAAAATGAGGCTAAAAACCCTCTGTGGATCTTGGCTTGCCCTGAATACAGCCCCCAACCAAGCCCTTATCACTGTGTTCTCAAAAAAACACAAGCCTGAGATATTATACAGTATGTCACAGTTTAATTCAAAGTTGGAAGTTCCAACTCAGCTGGAAGTTTCCTCCTGTCTTGTCTGCAGAGTTGATTTTCAGGGCTTCCAAAGCAATTTCTGTAAGGAAGCAGACCTTCTTGTCCTTAGTAACAGCCTTAGTAACCATACACAAACTACACTGCAGGCCAGAATAGGACCATAAAATTATGATTAATACATTAAACTTAAGCACTAAAAAAAACCCCTCTTTTTCAATGTAATGTCTAAGTTTAATGTATGATGATTAATACATTAAACTGCGTTCGATTCCACCGTGACTCGGGCCTTTCTCTCTCTGTGGAGTTTGCATGTTCTCACTGTGTTTGCGTGGGTTTCCTCCCACAGTCCAAAGACATGCACTTACTGGAACCTTTCCCAGCTGTCATAGGGCGAGAGGCGGGGTACACCTGTACAGGTCGCCAGCCTGTCGCAGGGCCAACACAGAGAGACAGACAACCCTTCACACTCACATTCACACTTATGGGCAATTTAGAGTGACCAGTTAACTGAAGCTTTTTTAGCAGCAGCAGTGGGAGACGTCTGTAATTGTCACAGTAACCTCAGTCACGGCCCCGCATTACAAGCCAAACCGAGCATTGTTCTGTGCCATAAACACATTACAGATTTACAGCAACTATCACTATAATACCAACACTGGAAAATTAACACGTTTGTAATTAAAGATGCACAGTATTTGCACTCATGGCTCCTTCTGTTAGGTTGCTATAATACATTTTATTTATTTCCAAGTCATTTCAGTGACTTTTACTATAACTCGTGTGAACTTGTACAAACTCGTGGGCTTTTTGTCAGCAACTGGCATCAATGGAAACACATTTTAACTTCAACAGTACAACAGAAATCTACAGTCCTGAAGAGCATATATATATATATATATATATATATATATATATGATATATGGTCTCGAGCTATGATAAATTATTGATATAAAAAATATGTGCGAGATA
>VOQJ01043549.1:25963-38700 GCA_015052665.1 Apistogramma diplotaenia
GGTCTCTAGGGCTGCAGAGTGGGGCGTTAGTAGTCATAACCAGTTGGGGAATATTTATCTTTCACTAGTAACAAGTAGTCACCAACTAGTCTTTAGACCAGGGGTTGTCAGCTACATTTGTCCGAGGGCTGCAATTTCTTTTGGCAGACAGTATGAGGGCCATATGCTCTCATAAAGTAAAATAAATTAATATTGTATCCTATGTAATATATTGTCATTTGATATATAAAATTTGCTTTCAAATTCATACTATTTTTAATGATGTGATGGGCAGGTCTTGCACTTACATGTTGTACTTAAATGTGTGCTGCAATGAGTATCAAGTTTATCTCTGCACAATCGACTTTTCAGAAGGTGATTTTGTTGTAGATTTTTTTAAATTAATATAGAATCATAAAGAGTTCAGATGCAAAAAAAATTATATCAGGATTTTATGGTAAATTTTAATCATTTCCTTTCAATGGTGAGTTGCCTTTAAAAAAAAGTCAATATAGCAATTTACCGACTTTTTAATAAGTAAAACCTGCAAAATCCTCAGTCCGTCCTCTGCCCAGTGTGAATGAAGGCAAAAAGGCACAAATATCAGACTATGATAAAAAAGACCCACACATGCCGGGGAGTTCTATCGTGTTTCCATTAGTACCCACTCAGCACGGGTTGACTTGACTCCACACGACTCGTCACACAACTGAGAACCACCTCAGAGTCGATACAGCAGCGTCGGAAGGAGTTTCTTGACGTTTAATCACCAAACATTTTGTCTAAACAAGACGAGGTTAAACTCACCTTCAGCTGTGATTACAATCTGATCACCACCAACAAAATCTGGCTCCTCAGTGCAGCCAGAAAACGCTTGAAGTCACATGATCTGATTTCGCATTCTGATTGGTTCTAGGGAGACATGGAGACATTTATGGGCAGTGGGAAATTGTGCTTGTAGGCTTTTGATAATTCAGACTAGTCAGACAGGTATTTAATGGGTTATGAAGACTGACTGGCGTATGTACCTGCGGCAGTACTATTCAGGGGGGTGGATGGAACGCTCTGGCGGGCCTGATGGGGCCCGTGAGTCACCAGTTGACGTTCCCTGCTGCAGACCAATCTCAATGTACAGCTGTATAATGACAATAAAGGCATTCTATTCTGTTCTATTCTAGACCCATGTGACTGGGGCCTTAGGTTAGTTTAAATAATGTGCTATGTGTAAATATAGCCACCTCAAATATGATTTTTATATGTGTTTCAAAAATCTGGTCAACTCAGACTTTATGGATACAGTGGTAACAATGTGCTCATCACAACTATGATCAATTCTAGCTTCAAAACATGATACATTTTGCCTCCTGCCACAGTGACATCTACTCTTAAACCTAACCTGTTTACATGTTAAAAACAGCAGCAGTAAGTAGTGTTGTTGATATTAATGCTGTTGTGACTGCAGTGCATAAGCTTTTATAACTGCAGGGGAATGAATGTTTTTCTCTTTATTTTTCAGATTATAGATATGGGAGGGGACATCTGATAGAGAGCCAAGGATAAAGCCTGGGTTGCATCTTTTTAGGATAAGAATCGGGGCTCTGTGGATACAATCTGTTAATCTAGGTCTTTTGTGACACTGGTGCAGAGATAAAGTGCATGTGTTGAAAATAAATTATTAATATAAGGATGGATATGTAAATACAACCTAATTCCCATTGACTTAAAGTAAGACATTTTCTTTTTCATGAGGTCAGTTTTCTACGCTAAATGCTTGCATTGAAAGGAATAATATGCACTTTCAAATTTTTTTCAATGAATACTTTTAACATAAGTTAATGTTATTTTTAAGCACACCTCTAGACGTTTAACCACAGTACCCTGTACTTACATTTGTATCTCATGTGGTTAAATGGTGCTCATGATCAGGTTGCTGTTTTTTCATTGTGATAGTGGATGAATATCTGTATGGTGAAAGGTTGCTGGGTGTAACTTGGAGAAACTGGTTGCTGCACCAAAAGCCTCCTTGTGATTGCTTTGGTTGCTAGCAGATTGCCATGTTGCCTGTAACTTGCATGGACGACTTGTCTGCAAACACTCATTAACTAAACACTTTCAAAGTAAAAGTTGCACCTTACCACCGAGGCCAACAGGTTTCAAAAGACTCTTTGAAGTTTCACCACTGTTTAGCTAGTAGTTGGTGAGTGTTTGCAAACAAGATGGCATCTTCTATACAAGCTATGGGTGATCACTGCAACATGTAGTTGCAAGGTGACAAATGTCTTCCAGCAACTGCAAGCAACCTCTTGCAACCACTTGCCAATCGCAGCATATGCATGTTTCCCTAGCGACCAGTGGTTACCAGGGATTCACTGACCAGTCTCTAGACCCGTGTGAATGGAGCTTTAGCAATCAATTTTACAGGAACTGCCAGCAACCACTTTTTTTCTACACGTTGGCAGGCATTCATTAACCAATTTCTAGGTCGATGTGACTGGTGCCAAAGTCAGGCACTGTGCTGGTATTGAGGGACTTGGCATTGATCGTTAGCATGCCTGTGAAGACTCCTTTAATGCTCATCAGTGTATACAGGCATTGGAGCAACAACATTTGGTGTAGTATGAAACACAGCAAAGGTCAAAAGAGGCCCAGAATTGTTGAATGGCTGCTGATCATACAGAAAGGAGGAGGAAGCATTTTGCTTTAACAATGGTGAGCATAAACAATGTGTCAGTTCCCAAAACAGAGAATGTTGAAAAGGAAAGGTGGGAAACATGCCATATTTTCAGCATGAGGTTTAAATGATTTACAAATCATTGCATTATTTTAATGTTCACATATTTCTCTGTATAACAATTTCCTATGTAAAAAAATTAATATGGTATGATGACCAAAGAAAACATTTACTTTTGAGGGGGCAGCATGGTGGCGTGGTGGTTAGCACTAGAATAACATCTAGAAGGTCTTGGTTTGAGTCCCCCTTGGCCTGTGCCTGTCTCTCTGTACTGGCCTGTACTGGGTGACCCCTGCCTCTCACCCCATAATTGCTGGGATAAGCTCCTCCCCCCCGCACGACCCGGAACAGGATAAGTGGAAGAGAATGGATGGATGTTGGATGTGCTTGTAAATTAGACTAAAATTTTTTATTTATTTTTTCAATGATGGGGATTTTCAACATGTATATTTCATTTGTGAGCATATTCATCAATTATTGTAAAGAAATGACTGATAGATTGTTGTATGAAGGTCATTTTAAGAGGGATGAACTGAGGGTCACGGAAAAGATGAGTCTGAGGTTGAATGGAGATCATGAGCTGATGAGAGATCCAAACTTAAGAATACTGAGATTGTGTGGTGGTGACATATTTCCCCTTGAAAATATGAGAGAAATAAGAGGGAAAGAAAACAAAAGGACAACAGATGCTGAAACTTTAGTGACATACTTGTACCACATGAACACTAACTGCAGGATCATGTGTGTTAAATGCTATTTACTTTGCTAGACCTCTCTGAGTTGATCCCTATACATCTACAGCAAACACCAAAGGTTTGGTTGCCATGGCAGCTGCTCCATCAGATGCTGGATGAAGCTGTGTTTTTATAGATAAGTAATTTTGCTCTGGCAGGTTCCAAGATCATTAGAACATAAAACGGCAGATCCAAAGTCCACTCTGGTATTTCCACTAAAGGTCACTGGATATACGGTATGTTTTATTACGGGAGGCAGATGAAATGCGAACAATGCATCTGATGTACGGGTTGGCTTTGCAGAATCAATATGACTAAAAGATTGTGCTTCATGAAATGGACTGGTGTCCCTGTGCAGGAATACAGCAGAGTATTTTTCTGTGAATGCAGGCAGTGTTGTAATGGTAGGAAATGTTAAAGATTCTTTCGCCAGGATGCTGTATGATTAATGTGAATGAGGTACAAATTAGCCTTTAGAGAGTCCGGGCTGAGATATGGAATTTTTGTTTGATCTTTGTGCAAGATGACCATTTAATATGTAGGATTATTTGAAGAATATGTCTTCAAGAATAGGTGTTTGTAAAGGCTTGAGTGTGTAATTGGTTTTTAAAATGTATCTAACATGAAATCTGCAGCTCAGCTAAGGAGAGACCCTGGTTTTATGTACACCGTGATAAATTATTCCACATAATTTAGCACTGTTTCATTGCAGGACCAGTGTAAATCCATAAATACAGACACTACAGTGGTTTTTGATTGTTTTGTGTATTACTTTAGCTCTTTGGTAATGGGCATGCTGCTTTGAAAAAGGTGATTCTGAAAATGTTATGTGTGATTGTTAAAAAAGACTCAAATACAAGACCCAGGAGGCAGATAAAGTGAACAAAAAGTCGTCTTTAATTCTGAGGAAAAATACTGGGAACATGCAAAGGATTACAAAAATTAAGGCTGGCAAATAATAAAGTGCAGGAAACAGACTGAGGCTGGGTAATCGGGAGACGCAGAAAAACTAAAAAAGAATATCAGGGCGCAGGAAGAAAGGTAACCTGCTGTAGGAGATGAACGCGTTTCAAGCAGGCAGGTAAACCGGAGAGACTATTTACCTGCCTGCAAACACACAAATAGCAACGGCTTTGCAAACCACTACAAAGGAGAGACAAGAGAAATGAAAAATGAGCAGCCAAAAAACAGTGACTAAGGATTTAAAACAGAGATATGGACACCACCCAGTGCATTTGTCATAATCAAATTTTCATTTGGCAGAAAGAATACATATTTAAAAGATAGCCATTGTGACTCATCAGCTAATCCTAACAAGCTTTGGTTCACAAAGTGTATCCATAAACTGTATGGCTGTAACTGACAGACACAAATACCTTCTGGATAGTGTAATATAGAAATGAAATACTCACCAAAACTACAAGCCACAAATATTTGTCAAATAACTTCATTAAAATTCTTCAGATGGCATTTTCACCACGAATGAGACAGAGGTTTATTCAGTGGTTCGTTTTAACAGTTGTGAAGTCTTTAGAGTCGCCGTGAAGGAGGGAATTAGCCATAGAGTCTGTAAACATGTTCCTTTGTTCTCAGCATTTAAAGTGGCGGTCTTTGGGGACTGGCTCGCTGGAGTTGAGTCGGGGCTTGGTGTTTGTGGCACTTTCTCATTTGTTTTAATTTTAAGCTTTGAAGGTTGCTGCTCAATCCGGAAGAATAAATAGCTGATATAGTGGACAGAGTTTGGATCCCATGTGCACCCTGATAACATCTTGGGTCTTACTGTGACCAAAATGGGAGAAAGCATTTAATTCATCAGCTCAGCAGCATTTTATCAGGAATGTTTTCGTTACATGTTACATGATTACTAAAAAAACATTCTCATTTAGTTGTGTGTGATGTAGTCAGAAGTTCTGCTGAGTCGATAACAGGCAAAGATGAGCTCTTCAGGTATTTTGTTGGGCTGCACACAGTCACCCCCCTCAGTCATATACAGCAGCTATGGTCAGACGTTTACATACACTTATTATACACATGAAAGTCGTAGTAATTTTAGGCTTTTAATGATTTTAGATTTTCTTTAATCCAGACAGGGTAAAAAATATACATACAGAAGCTCAAGGTTGAACCTGCTTTATCCATTCCACAATCAGTTTGATGTGTGTTTTGGGATCCTTTTCCTGTTTGAATGTCCCAGTATCATCTGTTTAGCTGTTGATTTGAAGCGAAGTTGAATAATTTGTAGGTAGCCCTGTTTCTTCATTATTTCGTCCACATTGTACAATGTGCCAGTACCATTGGAAGCAAAGCAGCCCCAGAGCATGGTGGGACCACCACCATGCTTGTACAGTTTTCTTAGGTTTGAAAGCTTTGTATTTACACCTCCAAACATACCGCTTGTCATTGTGGGTAAAAAGCTCAATCTTTGTCCCATCTGACCATAAAATCTTTCTCCAGGAGGTATTTAACTTGCAGTTTCATGTTCTTGGCAGACTTGCCCTTTCTTGGGCTGATCCTGAACATCCTAACCAATGTCCTTTCATCTGAGGGTAACAGTTTGGGTCTTCTTACAGACCTTTGCAAAGTGATGACATATTCAAATTGTATTTGCATACAGCTGTTTTGAAATGGATCCAAGACACCTTCCCAACTTATGTAAATCTACAATTCCCTTCAATCTTTCTTGGAATTCCTTGGACATTCTCATTGTCAGTCTAATGAGTACTGTCAACCTGTTAATCAGTTTTATGCTGGTCATATGATCTCTAAAGAGAAGTTAAAAGACTTTACAGAACTTTCAGCATCACTAATTCAAAGTTTAAGTGCATGTATATGTATATTTGAACCTGTATCTAGTGTGGATTAGAGAAAATCCAAAATATGTATTTAAACTTTTGCACCCAATTCTCGTCATTGAAGATGTATGCTGTACAATCATTCCACCCTGGAAAAGAACCATTCAAAGACCTCATTAAAAAGCAGGGCTAAAACCACGATCAGGACATTGAGGCCGCTGTACTATAATCACACATTGGGATTTTAGTATAGGGGCATTCAGTAGTCTCTGTTCTTGTGAAAACTACATCTATCCACAGCAGAAAGCCTGCAGGAAACAGGTCAGTGAACAAAAGCGGAGAGGGAGAAAGAGAGGAGACAGAGAGAAATAGGATGGGAGATGGGAGGAGGGGGGTCAGAAGTTGATAAGAACTGAGCTGTACTGTTCTACTAGAGACCAGCTGCCGGAAGAGCTGCTCAAAAGCAGACAAAACACTTCCCAGTCCTATCGGCTACTCAAAAGCGTGACTGAGAGCTGTCACCACGGCAACAGCCTACAGAGATTTACTGCATGTATGTCCACATTAGCAATAAAAAAACATTTTTCTGACATATAGGTCATATGGGAAATACAAGCTTATGCAACCATAACATTTAAGCAAACTTAAACTTCTGCATATCACATTTTTAATAATTTGTTGGAAAAAAAATTGGTGCCGAGATTTCACCCATATTCTAATTTCTGAGATTTTACAGCCAAAACACTACATTACATTGTGAGCTGTATTTATTTATTTTTGCTATGTAGAGAGAGAACATGGCTGAAATACGTTACCCCGGCAACAGTCTACAGAGGGAATTAAACCAGATCACGCCTTTATGGGCTGCAGACAAGTCATAAAGCACACTCTGTACATTTGATAGCATATTAATATTTTCTTTTTTAAGGGTGTGCTGTAGATGAAGAGACATTTTTACTTGGAATGTTTCTGAAGTATCGGCATGGTAACCATAATAAGAGCATGTCAAATTCTCTGTTTAGCATAGGGAAATGTTTCAGTGCACTGGACATTTTAAAGCGCATGCAGAATACAAACAAACACACAACCTGTACACCAATGCACAAATAATATACACAAACACAATTGTTATATACTGTAGTTTGTGCAAAAGACGGATTTTAGCATAGCATACCCTGCTTTATGGGCTTTGGGACACAAATGGGGACAAGTATAGTTTCTGCTGGTTGAACTGTTGCCTTTTGTAAGGGCCGGGCTCTCAATTTATAAGCATTCAATAAAAATGATGTTACGTTATTGTAGAATAACTCACTTTGCTTTCACTGGGTTCTCATTTTGAGACTTGCTGTATTGCCAGCCTTTGGGATTAATAAATCTGACATCAGTTAAAGATGCTGAAAGCTTTAATAAGGGAAATAATTAAACTAGAGTAATTCTGCAAGCAATGAGACAGCATTTTCATTTTTCCTTTGTGTTAAATTCCAGTGGACGTAATATAAATGTAATATTTTAGTTTATATGGCCTGCTTTAAACAGCACAGTGAGAAAGGGGAAGGTCTATCTTTTCATGCAATATATTCTTAATACTTCCTTCCATCACCTCATATCATTTGCTACTGAGGATAGGTGTACAGGAAAAAAGAAAAAAAGCTCATTTTTTTGACTACTCAACCTCAAACGCAGGCTTTAACCTAAAGAAAATGTCTGGGAATCCTGTGGATATGGATTCTGCTCTGGGCTAAACTGTGTGTTAATTGAGAAAAAAAAATCTCAAAATTGTTCTTGTGTCAGCGCCTTAAGTTAAAAACCTCTTTCCCATTTTCTATATCTGAGGCAAAGTGATAAGGATGCAAATACTAAAAAAAAAATAAAATAAAAACTTGGTGCTACAAGAGCATTTCAGAGGACAGAAATGAATTTAGTTTCAAAAGCTACTTTAAGCTGTCCTTACATCACCTACAGCACTGTTAAACAGACAGGGGAACTATGCAAGGGCCTAAAAGGATTGAGTTCACTCAGGAGAGACAATAACAGTTTTTTTTTAATGTGCTTATAAAGCATCTGTAGTCTAGGATAAAGAGGAAAAATTAAAATGCTATTTGTTTTCTTTTGAACTCCGGTAATTGTAGTTGGACACCACATTCTTTCTGAGATAACAGTGAAACGTTTTCATGCGATTGATCAGTTGAACACTCATTCAGATCTTTATTTCTCACTAGTAAGCTGAGCTTATCGTGAAGCATGCGGTCTGCTCGTTTCCTGGCAGCTGGTCGGAGCAAGAGGCAGTTGGGGTTTAAATAAACCATTAAAAATGTTCATTTGCGTTTTAAAGTTGCTGTTTCACAGATTTTCTTACCTTTGGACCACAAACTGTATCTGAAACAGAAACTAAAGTGAACCCTTTGAATCTAATTCAGCATCCTGTCTTCTTGAAATCAGATGACCTAGATAAACAGAGTCTGGGGACAATAGTGATTTATCAATCTCAAGGTAGACAGTGCCCTAAAACAGTCCCTATTTTCTCATCTGTTTTATGCTTAAACGGACCATCACTTACAAAATGAAAGGCCATAAACAAGAAAAAATGCTTCGCAGGCATGCTCATTATAACCCGGGTCTCCAAGACCCGAATTATAAAACATGCAACTCACATAAATAGACAACATAATAAAAGTAATATTTCAAAAAGAAGTCAGAAAGTAAGCATCTGCTGATACATCTGCAAGGTTTTGGATGGCTTTAAGAACAAATAAAATATAAAAACGTATTAAACAGTTCACAGGTAGCTGAGTTAAAACAGAAGAGCACGACAGGAATTTTACATTTCTAACCTGTGTGCAGCGTAGGCCACGTTAACCACCAGCATCACAGAAAATAGAAATATAAACATAACATTCATTCATGGTTAAAATGAAGCCGACTAACAGCTGAGTGTGATCACTGGTGACGCTATAAACAACATGTCAACTCTGTTTTGTCAACTGTATGTAACTCAGCATCTTAACATGACTGCAGCTCAGTTGTGCTGATACCTGATAACAGCTCGTGCAATATAACATTGTTACCTGCATGTGCCAATCTGGAAAAAGCAGTGGCTTAAAGCTGAGATGATCCAAGGACAATTATAGTTTTAAAGGAGACATGAACTTTGTCAGACACCTTTGATAAATGAGTGGAGTCAGAGAATTAATGTATATATTTCATAGGATGGCAGACTCATCATAAAATCCTCTGATTTAAGTTATCTAATCATAACGTTTAATAAGGATTCAGCATACTTTAAAGGTTAACAAGTGGATTATGTTGGACATTTTTGCCAATATGTTCAACATAAATACATAGAAGACTTTCTCATTCTGTAATCCAACACTTTCATATCACAGTGGCCACTGCGTTGTTTTAGAAAGTCAAAGACAAGCTACCGGCTCTGTAGCTTCGTCCAACCTCTTGGAAACATCCAAGGTCAACATTTTCCTGTGTAACAACTATATCAGTGACAAATTTCCTCAGGGTGCCTTTATGCTGTGCAAACTGGTGACATATCAGATCTACATAAAAGCCCCAAAGTCTTGAGGCATTTTCTGTGTGGTGAGAACAGGAGTGTTGGAGATGCTGAGATATGTAACAGTGAGTTCTGTTAGATGTGACTGGACTGCTGATGATTATCACCACACTGACATGGCATGTGTGAATGCACGCATGTGCGTTAGACTGATTCATCAATTTGCTGATGTACTTTGCCAGTTTTGACCTTATGTTACCAGATAAATTTGTTATTTTTGTCTATTTCTTTCTGATAAATAGGAAATATGTACATTTTCTTTATGTAGTTAATTAAAAGTAGCAGTGTGCTATAGGTTCATGTATATTGGTCTTAATATTGTTCTATTTTAAACTACACATATGACCATTAAACTATACATGTGATAATTAAACAAACATGTTGATAATGTTGAATAATAAGTAAGTACTTGTGATAATTATCACAAGTACTGTGGTAATACTGTGATCAGTACTGTGATATTTATGACTTTTACTTTGGCGAACCCAAACTAACTGAATTTGCAACAAAACACCAAACAGTCTTCATCCATGTTTTTTGCACCATTTCAGCACATTAGATGTTAGCTGAACTTATTTTATGAACTAATTTATGCAGGTTCAATCTTTGATCAGTGATGGAGCAGTCATGTAAACAGTGACGGAGCAGTGAAGATGCCTTCAGTGGCACAGTGGTGAAAATGAGGTCAGCTAATTGGGACGGCTAAATATATTTCAAAGGGTACACCTTCTCTTTGGAAGGTGACACGCAGTGCCACAGTCACTGCTGCAGCACATTTAACATCATCCTGCGATGAGCGGATCAGAACCTTCTGATGACCACAGATGGCCTGATGAGTGCCGATTGTTGTGGCACAAATAATGTGCAGCAACTGCAGGGTGAACTAATGGTGTTGTCATAAAAAAAATGGCGTCGCCTATTCATCAGATTAAGCCAACTTCAAGCAGAACAAATCAAACAAAATCCAAAAATGAAAACAAAACAATAATCATCCAGGCTGTTTTCTGCTTAATGCGCCCATGCATCTGCTGTGGATCTCAAATTGGTCGATTAATCAGCATCAAATTACTGCAGATAATGAACTGTATATGAAATAATAACTGAATCATGATAAATTGGCAAAATTCAAAATTACTTATTAAAATGTAATGTCTAATGCAAACAGATTTGGGGAGAGATTGTTGTTTTTTTCAAACATGACTGCAGAAAACATGCATTTCCCCATGTCTCCACTGAAGTACGAGTTTTTAATGCTGTAAAATATAATTGTGATATTGAAAATTGTCTCTCCACTCATATGACATGCGAGGTGAACCTTTGCATTATATTGTGACATTACAAGTCCTACTGTGAGTGCGTTAGAGAGAAGATAACTACAAGTGCAGGTGATGCATAGAAATAAACATATGCATTGCTATCATATGCAAGCATCAGCAGGTGCCACATGTAGTCAAGTAACAGTGTGTTGACGTAAAGTGCAGCTCAGATTTAAGGCGATTGCGCCGCCACTGATGGATCTCTGAACTTTACTTTGTAGCATGTTTGAAATGTGTTTATCTGAAGGAAACACGAAGGCTCTGAGTATTAAAATCTCACTGTTTCCGGGTCTGTTCAAGTAATCGCAAAGACTTTATAAGAGTCATTTTCTGTACAAATAGTCCAATGCAGAATGTGCCCATGCATAGCCATCCTCTATTCAACACTTTAAGAAAGCAATTTTCTTGTTATTGTTTCTTTCTGGGGTTTTTTTTGTTTTTTGCATAAACTTTTGTAACATTTCAAAGGCAGCTGAATATATCAGAACTAACAGCAACATGATTAACGATTGCCTTTATATAAACATTGATGATTTATAATATCTTGATCGGAATGCTATTTTTTTCCTTTTTTCCCTTCTCCTGGCTCACAGGAGGAAGAATAAAAACTAAAGGAATAAATAAGTGGAATTCTGTGACAAACTAGATCACACATGCAGAACCAAATGCAAACAACCCAGATAAACATGCACAAGCACAGACTCCCACATAGAGAAATATATTATTTATATCATACACTATTGTCTGTAACTACAATGTTAGGATTACAAGTCCCCGAATCAACAGTCTGTTTATCTTGCTTCAGCATTCCCCAAATTAAGTGAGAACAGATTTTTTTCCCATGTTATCTGTATAAACAGAATGATAGAGAGGGAAAACTGGCACCGTGCTATAACTTACAGAGCCGACAGTGAGCAATAATAAGATTTGTTGCAACATTTTTCTCATTGTGACTAATTAGGGTGACCTCAAGAACACTGGAAAAAGAGATTTAGCCAATAACCTTTTTTTTGGAGGGGGATTTCTGAGGGTGAACACTTGCTGGTTTCACTGAAAAGCAGTCACATGTGACAGAAGCTTAATGGCTTTTCCAAAGATCCTCAGTGTTTCTAAGAGTTAGTGTTTGTGGCTGGCTTTTCTTCCTTAATTAAAGATTTCTGAATTCCTTATTGAAGAAGCGCACGTAGAAGTCTCAGCCATTAAGAGCCGAGCTCTTCGTTCTTCTGTTGTCACGTTTCAGGGACAGCAACAATCCTCTGAACAGTCCCTGCTCAGACAAACAGCGCATTGCTTCTGGATGTGAATTTCCATATTTGGTAATAAAGTAACATGTTGTCAAACTGTTCTCTCTGGCATAAGCTGCAGCACAGTCATGGGGATATCCAGTCTCTAAGCATGAGCTCAGAGGGTTTTAATCCCGGGCAAACTCAGCAAGCTCACCAGCAAGAGTGTCAGCATGGGAAGGCTAGAGACGTGACAATGGACAGATGTGACACAAAGACAGAGAGAAGAGCTGCAACTCAGTGGCAGGAGTCCTAGAATATGATTTTTTTTTTTTGGTGGGGGGGGGGGGGGGGCCAGGGGGGGTTAGGCCGTTTAATTTTTTCTTTAAAAAAAATGGTG
>VOQJ01043549.1:41679-57111 GCA_015052665.1 Apistogramma diplotaenia
ATGGCATTGCTGGGAAGACAAAGGGCACCACATGGCGTAGGAATTAAGTTGAAGCATATAGAGAAGACATGATGAAAATATCAATAAACCCAACAATTGTGGATATTATATATCCTATAGGTGGAAACATCTGCTACTAATGAGTACAAGTGGTGAAGCAGTGCACTGAAGCATATATGCAGGCCCCATATTCATACACATGTGAATATGCAAAATATTTATATTTTTCTGAGGGCAGTGTTATTACAGCATACAACACAGATATCATTTAGAGAAAAGATATAGAGCTTTAAAGAGTCCTTGAGTCATACAGAACACCACTTATTCTCATTGTATCAAATAAAGCCATAAGCCATTTCATTAAAGTTTCATAAAGTGACAGGCTCAGAGTGGATCTGCTCCTGCTACGTGCAACTGCTCCCCTGACAGAACTTATGGGAAGCTATCCATTAATCAGCTGAAAAAGAAGCTAAAAGAGACGTCCCTTAATAGTTGTGTCTGGCCCTAATGCGCGCTAATGCAGGATAATAAAGGTCTCGGTTATATACGTTGCTGTGAATTATAGCGCAGGGTCCTGTAAGCTTCCCAAACAAATGCCAGAAGAGTTTGTTTTGAAAGTGAGATATGGCATTGCTCTGGCAAAATACTTCATAGCATGAAAGAGAGGCCCGTGCTTTCAGTTCAACAGTGAAACGAAGGCCTGCAATTTAATTCAGAGAGGATTAAAAGAAAATGAAGTAAACATTCGGTACCATGTCCTAACACGTCTCTTTTATTCTGCAGTTTGTTCACAGTTCTCCAGAGGAGTGTATGCCATTTTTGGATTCTATGACAAGAAGTCTGTAAACACCATCACCTCGTTTTGTGGGACACTGCACGTCTCCTTCATAACACCCAGCTTCCCTCTGGATGGAAATCAGCAGTTCATTATCCAGATGCGACCGGATATCAAGGGGCCCCTCCTCAGCCTTATCGAGTACTACAAGTGGGACAAGTTTGCCTATCTGTACGACAGCGACCGAGGTAAGACACCGAGCCTTTTTACAGCTTTGGAAATGGGCTTCAAGTGGATGGCTAAAAGGTTTTCATCATGAAATTCTTAAAAAGAAAAAATCCACTCCTGTCAGCTTGTGTTCTTGCAGCCTTGGAAGTTTGATATGGCAATTTGTCAAAAGTAATTTGTGTTAGTGCAAATGTAAAAAGTTACTTGCACCAATGTGAAACATAAATTTTCAATGTACATTTTAAGGCTAAGTGGACCCAAACTTTGACTCACATCAAACCAACAGAGTTGTTCTGAGTGATCACCTTTATCCTCTGCTAAGCATTTCCATTCCACTCTGTGCAGCACAGGTGAATGTAGGTAAAGGGCATGTTGGCTCATTATAAACAGCTTGTCACATAGAATCAACTATAGCACCTCCTCCATTTGAGAGTCTGGTTTATGTAATGTCAAGTGGAGGTTAGAGGGGGGCAGTCAGAGTCCTCTCTGACATACAGTACAGATGATGTGGCCTCGAGCTGTGGATTTCCACACTTGTTCTACACACAGATATGATGCTGGCAATGGTAGGACCATCCTAATTGAGAGGAAACGTTGCCTCATCCATCTGATGGTTCACTTTATGCTCTTTTACAGCTCTGCTTCACATGCACATAATTACAAAACTCACTTTCTTTGAGATTGGGTGAAATTGTTGCAGTTGGAAACAAAGTGTCCCTATGCTGAGCCTGTACACATATTGCAGAAATCCTGGATAAGATTTAGGGCTGAATTTATGCTAGATGAAATAATATCTACCCTCGAACTATAATATCCCAGCTTACTTCATATTCAAATCTATTCTGTCCCTTTTCTTTGATCCCTTTCATCAGCGATTCTCCAAAATTCGACACTGATAATGTCAAAGTCTGGAAATAAGATTTTATATCTTCGAGCAGACATTTTCCCTCACTGCCTGAAAGGTTGGACACAATATATGCTTTATGAGCATGACAATTTAATTTTTTTTAATTGAGCTAGCAGCGTATGAGTAGGTAAAATGAAAGATGGCCGAAGAATGGGTAATACGGCGATTTATAATAAAGCGTAATGAAGGCGATATGAAGACTCTCCTGCTGCTTTTGCGTCATCTCACTTTGCTGTGTCATGTAATTCATTTTATACTGTCACCTGCTAATTGTGATTCTGTGACTTCTGCCCTTGGAGCACAAAGCAGTCTGCCAGAGCAAGCGGCTCTGAAAAGACAATCTCTTGCACAGATAGAGTCCTGTTCTCTATTAACACTGCGACTGCGATGAAAAATCTAATTAAAAGCTCAGAAGCATCTCGTTACAGTGGAATAAAGGAGTTCATTCTTCTGTCCTAACAGGGATGTTTGCCTTTTAAGTTATATAGTAAAAAATTTTCAGTTTATCAGTTAACGATCGTTCTCCAGCTACGATGGATGTTGTTTGGATCAGTTTCATAAACCACTCTGAACACTGATGACAGCTTAACAAAGCCTTTAAACAGCACACTAAGTGTTTTAAGGTAATGGAAATGAATCAACACAGAGACATGGAACTGCTGATGTGTATACACAGAGTTTAGAGCAGATACAGTGTGGATGGATTAGCAGGGATTTAGAGCCTTGCTGCTCCGCATTACCTTTAACCATCGTAAAATCTCCCTCTGCACCTTTTCCCATCACAGATATTCTCTGCCTTCACTTTATACATCAGCAGCATCTTCCCGTTTTTCCTGTCTACTGTACAAATCACCTCGTGTCTTTGCTATACTTTTCTTCCTTTTGCCAGCATTCATCGCTAAGTCTCACAGGCCAGGCTTCTCTGACGGACCGCAGAATAAAAACCTGCTCCCCTCTAAAATCAGAAACACCAGTGTTTCACAGTGTCCCCGTGCTAATGCCAGCAGTGACCTGCTGTCCTTACTGTACGTCCGTTGTGGCACTAAGGGGCCTGTTGTGCATATTTCATCATTGCATGGCTGTCTAATTAGGTCAGCGTGATCCACTCATTCCCATGGTAACCCAAAGTGTAGCGAAAAGAGAAAAGAGGAAAGAGAGAGACTGTAAGTGACTGAGCTTGTTGGTAAATGATGCAAAGATGTGTGTGGGTGTTTCTCAGGGAGCCGACGGAGAGGAAGCAATGGAGTTGCCACTGGTTATGATGAATTCTATTAGCACATCGGGACTAATGCATGAACAAGCAAAACCATTGTCAGGTGTTGACAGTAAGTTGGTTTAAATAATTGATGGTTTCAGAGTACGTGTGCGCACATGAACACTGAATTTCTTTAGCCAAAGCATTTTCTGTCCAAACACATTTGTTGTTCAGGTCGGGGGCTGGGTAACTTTTACAAGCAGACCAAAAATATCTGCTTGGAGCTGCAACACACCTTTTACCACATGTGACTACTCTGCAGTGGGCTTTTCATGGGTATTTGCATTTATCTGGGGTTAATTACACACTTGAGCATGATGTGCAGTTGATGTCAATACCCCAATAAGTTTAATTCTAGCATTTAATTTGTATGATACCCAACACTAATTAGCAGGTCTCTTTGTCTATGCAATTCACCTGTTGGTGCAGTCATGGCATGTGAATGCCTGTGAACATTTGATACTTTACAAACCATGTTGTCTAAATATGGTCACATACAGGTACTGTAGCTTCCTGGGTCTATATGACGAATTAAGCTACAAGATGCTGGTGGTGTCATATTTCCAGCACATAAGAGAGACAGATGTGATATCTGCAATTTTTTTTAGTGTCATCATCATATGTTATCACAGTTCACACATATTTTAGACATTTAATAAAATGGTAAAATAAGTCACTGGTTTGCAGCAATGCCCAAAGCCATAGTTTTAATTAAAATTAATAAAATGCTTACACTCAGCACACACTTTTGTTTAAACTGTGTGTAGCATTTTTAAACATTTGAATCTAAATTAAAACTAACAAAAGCTAAAACAATGCAAAATAAATATTATTGGGTTTTTTTGAGAGGATGTGACCCGATTCCTTCTTCCAATGTTCAAGTTCTATATCTTATAGCAGACTTGAAGGCAATTACAGCCCTTCTAAAACAAAGCCTTTAAAACACAATAAGTAGTGCTTCAATAGGCATTATGCAAATAATAACAGGTTAACACTGGGGAATGATGCTGGACTTTAAACACAGTAAATGTATCAAATGAAACACATTACAGCTATCGTGAGGATGGATTTGTTGGAACTGAACCGATATATGTAATATGGGGATATTTGACCCATATTTGAACATGTTACCATCATATTGTGCATGTTCTCGTGCATTTGGAGGCATGATAAAAAAAAGTCTGTGAAATGACAGTAAGAAGAACACTGAAAGAGCTGTTTGTTGTTCATTGTACAAATACACATATGAAAAAACGAGAAATAAAGCCAAATTGTGGTTTTGTGCCCATTAGTTGGTGCTGTATAACAAATGCAATGGATACTGGATATCAATCCATCCATTTTCTTCCACTTATCCTTTTCACAGAGGGTCACAGAGGGGCTGGAGTCTGTCCCAGCTGTTGCAGGGCATGATACCCTGATGGCTCACCAGCCTGTCGCAGGGCAAACACAGAAACAGACAACCATTCACACTCACATACACACACATGTGGGCAATTTAGAATCACCACTTAGCCTAACCCCACTCACTGCATGTCTTTGGACTGTGAGAGGAAACCAGAGTTTCCAGAGAAAACGAGCACGTGTGTCCAGAACCTTCTTGCTGTGAAACAACAGCAATGCTGGATATTAAACTCATACTAGAAAATAATTAAATAATTTAAATATGCAACATGTATATTATTATATACTCTCCTGAAGTTATACATAACACTGACTACACTTAGAGTGAATTTTTCAAAATGTAAAGTACTGCTGTTTTTGTTTTCTGTTCTTAATAATTATATTTACAAATGTTACTGTCCTGTACACAGAATCAGGATACAACACCAAATACACAGGAAGAAATACTGGGACAATAATCTGGGATGGAACGTAGTTATAAAGTAACAATTATCAAGGGCAAATTTGGCAGATCTAGACAGAAATATGTATTATGTTGTGTCAACTTTGTCAGTGGACTGGGCATTATATTTTAAGTAGCTGTAAGTGAAGCTCATTGGCCACTTCATTAGGTGAGAACAGGAAAGTGAAGCTTCACTGGTGTGCTTTGTGCTCCTTAGTTCCAACTGCCCATTGTTTAAATGACACAGGCTACCTGAGTATTGCTGCTGATTATGTCCATCTCTTTATAACCAGGGTGTGCCCATCTTCTGATGGCTGCTTCCAGCAGCATAACACCACGTCACAGAGATCATCTCATACGGGTTTCTTAAACATGACAGTGTATTCAAATTGCCGCAGTCTGACGGCTGACAAATCTGAAGGAAGTGCATGATGCCATCATGTCAACATGCAATCTTGACATCTCTGAGAAAGGTTTGCAACAGCGTGTTGAATCGATGCCATGAAAAAGTGAAATAAGCAGCTGTGAATGCAAAAGGTCCAATAACCCTGTGACCTTATTGAAACTATGACGACTACATTGAGATAAAACTGCAAGTCTCCATTTTCTCACATAAAACCAAAGCCATATCACATGAAATTGATTACATCTGTAATCCACCGACAAGTCAGAATAAAACACTCGACATTTTTATGAACCACTCTGACTGCCGTCTGCAGACCAGGGATCAATAGCAGCAAAGATTCATCTGTGAAACTAGATAGAATATTGCTGAAAATAATGCATCCAATGATGTGCACATAAATTGCAATAATGTAGTGTTTTGTTTAGCTTATTTCTTTCTAAACATTCCAATACATTGTTCCCAGAGGGTTTACAAACTAGAAACAAATAGAAGATTATTAACCAAGACAGATCTTTTTAAAGAAAACTTTCAAGACAGTCTAGTGATTTAAAGCAGCAGATGATGAGTGGACCCTCAGAGGAGTGTTTTGTTAACTAAACTGTGAAAATAATACTCAAAATACTCAATAACTTGTTTAAAACATGCAGTAATAGAATGGGAATGAAATATGAAACTTTGGTGTTGATGCAGTCAAGTGTATTGTTAGAGCCACTTTCCTCCCACATGCTGGTCAGGTTCATGCCAGAATACCTGTGACTCATCTTGATAAGCTCTTTACATAAGGCACCGAGTCGCTGTAAAAGCTTCACGGCTTTGAATAAGCAGACAATGAAAGCTGCCAATATGCAATAATATAAATGTGCTTTTGAACAGGTCTTGCTCACTTGTGTTTAGTTTTTTTTTTCTTCAGTTTTTTCTGTTTCTGCTGTCTGTGTCTTTCTTGTTATCCTGCTCCCAACATTTGTGTTTTTGCTTGTTTGCTGCGACTTCTCCATTTTCAAATCCGCATGTGCTGTTTACTACATTGAGCCATCAAAATGGTAAAGGGCCAAAAATATCCCAGAGACTGCAAGATGCAAGAGAATGGGAGATTCAGCATATTGCCTGATATACCATTGTTCAAGAGAATAAATCAAAACCACCAGAAAAAGAAATGTACATGCAAACAATAAAGCGGCACAATATGAATAATATTTCAACTCTGTGAATCTTTTCTTCAGGCCTGACGACTCTGCAGGTTGTTCTGGACACCGCAGCAGAGAAGAAGTGGCAGGTAACTGCCATTAATGTGGGGAACCTAAAAGATGAGAGGAAGGATGAGGCCTATCGCTCACTGTTCCAAGATCTGGAGAACAAGAAAGAAAGGCGGGTGATTCTGGACTGTGAACAGGACAAAGTGAAGGACATCATGGAACAGGTACTGTCAAGTGCAGAGATTTATTTTTTTGGTTTCTGGTAAATGACTTCTTGATAAAGTGGCACATGCAGTGGCTTTATAGGCATACATTTCAATGTATTTCTTTGTAAAAAACTAGCTAAAAAAACAATAAAACCAATATTTTGTGCCACAGGATATTACAACTAATTACTGTCCAAATGCGTAAGAACTGCATTGGCAAGAGCAAATAGAGAGAGATCTGTGGTAATTAAAAAGGGGGGAATGTAGGAAATGCTAATAACTCTATGGTCCTTTAATTACTCCTGTAGGAGAAAAGTAAGATTCATTTGAAATATGCGTCTCTGACAAAGCTCTTACAAAAGCAAAGTTGTCACATGGACCGGGCGGTCCAGCAGATGTAGAAAGGCACCATAACAATTACGCTAATTGTTCATTCAGGCTGTAAACAAAACTGCAATTAAAAGGAAAAACAAACGCACATAGCAGACTATTTTTACTCAACCTTTTTCTCATGAGAGAGGCATATCGATTAGCATTTAAAGCATGCAGACGTCTGTTTAACTGAAGGCTGGCTGAAATCAATGTCTACAGCCTCGTTGCCTCTTTATCAGGGAAAAACAGACTGTTGAGGTGGAAGTTTCTTGCTTTATGTCAAAGACATTTACATAGGAGATACAAGATGTTATTATTCAAATCTCCGTCAAGTAGCAGCTCTGACAAACGGGGGTGTCAGTCAAGCAGCAGGATTAGTTTCAGGTGTGTCATATATGAGGTGCTGGAGTGGGGCATTGCTGAGGGGTGTGTGTGTGTGTGTGTGTGTGTGTGTGTGTGTGTGTGTTTTCTGATAAGAAAACTAGCTTCAGAGCTGGATATCTCTGTCTAGCAATATCTGTGAATGTAAATGGCAATGTTTTTTGAAGTGATAATAACTAAGACTGTCAGGTATATTAAGGTTGATTGAAACAAATTTTAATGTCTGAATACATGGTGGATTTTGATTGTACTTTCATTTTGCGTAATTGTTTTATATCTAGTTGTCAAGCTTTTAAGGACTTTGCAAAGAATGGCATCTTAAGAAATACCATCCAATAGGTTTTTATGTGATATATAATGTGCTATATGTCTATTATAACGCATGTGTGTCTCACATCACTACAGGTCATTACAATCGGCAGGCATGTTAAAGGCTACCACTACATTATAGCCAATCTGGTGAGTTTTAACAGCATTTACATTTTTTCAAAATTGCGTTTTTAAGTTTCTTAACAGAATAAAGACTTTCGATCTTTTTTTTAGGGTTTCATTGATGGGGACCTGTCCAAAATTCAGTATGGTGGAGCCAATGTTTCAGGCTTTCAGATTGTTGATTTTGATGATCCCCTGGTTTCCAAATTTGATCAGCGATGGGACGCACTGGAAGAAAAGGAGTATCCTGGAGCTGACAGCAAAATACGGGTGAGCTTCAACATGCACATATGCCCACAGGGACCCACAAGCTTACAGCCTACATTTTATTTTACTTGCTGGAAAAAGTTCAAAGTATCTTTGTAAGTAAACTCGCTTGAGACGCTCCAACCTATTAGCTATTAGGTCTCTAACCCACACCAGTGAACATACATATGAAGTAGATTAGTAGAATAGAATTATTCTATTTATTTTACTAATTATACCAGCCCGTTGATGAGATATAACTCACATGAATCCAAACTCAATTTAAAACTAAATTTAGATGAAAAACATGACCATATCCGTTACCAAAATAATTGTTTTTCTAACTGGTAAAGGTCAAGTTCCACACTGCTGAAAAATGGATGAAAAAGCCCTCTGACATTTACAAAGAACAGAGAACAAACTTGCTCTACATAAATACATGGTACATAAATTTAAAAAAACACCAGCATTAAACATATAATATGCTCTCTAATTAGGACAAGATGTCTTAATAGCAGGGAGGATAATGAGCAGGATGAGTGGTGTGTGTGCGTGTGTGTGTGTGTGTGTGTGTGTGTGTGTGTGTGTGTGTGTGTGTGTGTGTGTGGTGTAAAACTTCAGAGGAATATACTTTGTTTATTGGTCAACTACAATTATGAACATGAAGCTTACAGTTAAAGCCTTTTTTGACACCTAATTATACTACGTTGATGAAGGGAGGCAGTGATAGAGGTTTAACTTGGCCATTCAAAAGTAGGTTGTCTCACACCATTGGAGAATGGGTGGAGAGCATGTGTGTTTTTAGACATGTCCCGAAGTCAAACAGTGGAGCAAAGTCCATTCGTGCTGATTAAAACCCCACGTTTGCCCCCTTTTCTCCATCCATTCCTACTGAAGTGATACATCAACTGACTGTGCTTGGTTGGAGTTTAAAGATGTCCATAATCTCATCCAATCTTCTTCTATAGTACACATCGGCGCTGACCTATGACGCTGTACAGGTGATGACAGAAGCCTTTCGATACCTCCACAAACAACGTATTGACTTTACCAGGAGGGCCAACACCGGTGACTGCTTGGCTAACCCTGCTGTACCGTGGGCTCAGGGAGTGGAGATCGAGCGGGCACTGAAACAGGTAACTCATTTCTCTAAGGAAAGCCTTTCACAAAGACTGTTTTATTACCATGCACATGTGCACACAGAAATATGCTGACAGCTGCTCTTAAGAGGAAAAAACAATTTTTTTTAATGAAAGACTAAACTCTTGCTGAAGGCAGAGCAGAAATGAAGGCCCAGGGTAAAAAAATTAACGATAAAGGCATCAGTTGGAAATGAATCAGAAAGCTTTTCCAGAATTGATCAGTGCTTGGCTTTGATGCTATTGCCTGCCACCCAGGAAGTCAGGATACACTTATACAAGATCAAGATAAGCTTCCTTTGACCACCCCATGAAGACAGAGAGATGCTGTCCTGGGCTGGGATCAAACATGTCAGAAGATAAGCTTATCTGAGAGTCTTGGATCTCTTCCAAATCAGTTTATGTTGCTCTCAAAACCTCTTCAGTGATGTTTAGTTTCCCAATATCACATGGCTCTTACCTTCAACTGTCCCCCAAAGTGGGCAACAACTGAGGATTTTATTTTTAACTTTTTGCTACCTATTTCTGCCAAAACCTTTAAGTTTCAGTTTTCATGAGTTAATTTTTTCAAGGGGGGACTATATCAAGATGCAGCATAAACACACTGAAAGATTCAATGATTTTTCATTTTCAGTGTTTCTGCAGATCCATCCATCCATCCATCCATCCATCCATCCATCCATCCATCCATCCATCCATCGCTTATCCAATTCATGGGAGCTTTTTCTTAGTCTCTGATCTGTAAGTTTGATCGTACACTGTGACAGATTATACAAAATTGAATGGGGATTTTACACTGTCTGAATATTAATTACTGCACACACATGCCACGCAGATGGGACACAACTAGTAACAACACATCAGAACTCAAGTGTAGACCTGCGTGACAGTTTTTCATATCATAAATCATCCCTCAGCTCCGTTGTTATCGAAGATGCCTACCAAAAGGGTTGAGCAAAAAGAGTTTAAGAATGTTCCTTAAATGCTGAGCCTATGCTGCGATTTCCTCTCCAAACTGGATGCCACTGGGTTCACTCAGACTTTCTGCAGTTCTGCACAAAATAACATTTGAAGTCGTTTAGGATCATGATAAAAAAAAACTCTGAGGAAGAGGAGTCACAGCAAGCAAAGAGCAAAGTGCACTTCTCTCACTGAACCTTCCCACATGCCTGTCACTTTGGGGAACTTGTGAATGCTGGATGAGACCATGAAAACATCACCATGCAGTTATTCTGGGCAATCAACCTCTGGGTGAAGAGGTTTTTGAGCACTGCATTAACTTGAGTCAAAAAAAGGGGTTAAATCATCATTTTACTTCTCTAGAGCGCTTACAATCATCTCCTGATGACTTAGCTAAGAACATTTCTTCCTTGTTCAAATTGGCAGCTATTTACTGATTAAGCCCAGATGGATTCATGTGACAGTACCTGCAGTATATCTCCTCACAAAAGCTGTAGACTTGCCTTTAATGACTTGTCTAACGCACTTGTCTGATCTTGTGTTTCTCAGGTGCGTGTTGAAGGTCTGACAGGAAACATCCAGTTTGACCAACATGGCAAGAGAGTGAATTACTCAGTGAATATAATGGAATTAAAGAGCAATGGTCCAGTCAAAGTAAGCACCTTGACATTCCATTTCACAGAAATTGAACACAAGTTGAATATGTATCAAATTTTAACATATGCAAAAATATTTTTTGTCACGTAACATTGGGGCTGACATTTTGAAAAAAAAAACATTTGTTTATGCATTGTTTTTAAATTTTCATGTTTTTTATAGTTTGAGCTGTAACCTCGAACCCTCCATTAACCAGCACTTTTAATTTTTCTTGAATTTTATTATTTAATTTTCCAACAGATTGGATACTGGAATGAAGTGGACAAAATGGCCGTCACCAAATCAGACGTCTTTACAAATGACACAACAGGAATGGAAAACAAAACAGTTATTGTGACCACCATCCTGGTAAGTTTAATAATGACCTAATGGCATACTTTAACATCTTGTAATTTTACTTTTATTGTCTCAGTTTTGGCATTAAGTAATTGGAAAAATGGGTCACCCCGTAACAAAATTTTATTATCTTGTAAATAAATATAACACTTTTACATTCCCATTAAGAAAAGTGCTTTTTTTAAATACAACTAGAATGACACCAGACCACTAAGGCTGCGCTGCATTTTCATTATTAATTGTCACCCAGTTCATTCAAATGTGCTGAACAGTGTTTTCTGTTTTTTGTCTGTGATTCAGGAAGCTCCATATGTGATGCTGAAAAAAAACGCAGACCTTTTTGTAGACAATGAACGCTACGAGGGTTACTGCGTGGATCTTGCTGCAGAGATAGCAAAGCACTGTGGCTTCAAATATCAACTGAAAATAGTGGGGGATGGCAAGTACGGAGCCAGAGATGCAGAGACCAAGATCTGGAATGGGATGGTTGGAGAGCTGGTTTACGGGGTGAGTTTATCTACTCATTTGAAGGCGTATTTTGAAGTTCAAAGAAATAACTACAGTCTTTGACTGCAGCCAATCTAATCTCAGGCATTGTTTCTCAAATCCTTTGTCTTTTTTTTTCTCGCTTTCTGGTTTGATAGAAAGCAGACATTGCAGTGGCTCCTTTGACCATCACCTTGGTACGAGAGGAAGTCATCGATTTCTCCAAACCATTCATGTCTCTGGGCATTTCCATCATGATCAAGAAGCCTCAGAAATCCAAGCCTGGAGTGTTCTCTTTCCTGGATCCACTGGCGTATGAGATCTGGATGTGTATAGTTTTCGCTTACATCGGTGTCAGCGTGGTGTTGTTCCTCGTCAGCCGCTTCAGTCCCTATGAGTGGCACACTGAGGAGTATGAGGATGGGCAGATCCAGACCAATGAGTCAACTAATGAGTTTGGCATATTCAACAGCCTGTGGTTCTCCCTTGGAGCCTTTATGCGACAAGGTTGTGACATCTCTCCTAGGTAAGTCAGAAAAACTTCCATTCTGGTTAAGCTTTAATTGAAATACCTTTGCAACAAACACATGTTTGTTTTACACAAAAAACTGCTAAATGTGAGTAAAAACTAATTATGCAACTTTAAAACTTTCATCAACCAGGTATAATTGTAGCCCTGTAGCAGTGTGGGATTGTTGTCTACAACTTAGGTCCCACACTTTTTGGTCCAAAGAATTGAATCTTGGATCATTACTTGAAAAAGATGCATCATACATCTGTTTTGTATTGTGCATTGGTTTTACGTTTGTTACATTACATTCGCTAAGATCAAACGTGATGAAAATATTCCTCTTACAGAACTTGGTGTCAAAATAACATCTTTATTGGAGCTTTAATACCTTATGAGTAGACAAGTGTTCAGCAGTAATGCCGGTCCTGTCAAACTAAATGGAAACCAAGAGTCAGCTATTTTATTATGTTTTCACAAGTGGAACAGAGTTTGTTTGTTTTATAACTTTTGAACTTTGTTATTGTTGTCTTTGTCAGCACTAGCCCATTATTGAAATGCAAGATAGAATTTTATGTTAAATTGTTCTAAGATAAGCCATATGAAAGGCCACTGAAACAGACAAGCAGCTGGGTGGGCGGACGGAAACAAGTACCTTCCCATGCTGGAGTGTTGTTGGTCTGTTTCTGCTCTTGTCGAACTTATATACCTGAACACATTGAGAAAAGTAAAAAATAGAGGTGGCTAATGTTGTTAATATCTAGGCCATTGCCAGGCAACGTGATGGCATCAGAATATAATTTATATGTTATTGTCATGAAATAAACATGACAATTCTTTTATAAGGTGTTATACAGCAGGTGCATAAGTCCTTAAAATGGGGAATTTTAGTCCACTACTTGGTGGTTGTCATAGCAACATAATGACATCTTAATATGGACTATGAATATGAACCTTCAGGGGCACAAGCTGTAGCTGTGTGCCACGTTTGGTTGCTCAGTGGTCTAGGGGGAGTCTACACAAACTTTCTGCCTTTCATAAAATTCTGAAACAAATTCACAGCTGTGCATTGTGAAGTCTAGGAATGTCTTGTGATTCATGCTAAATTACCTGCCTCAAGATATACACATCTCAAGAAAACCGTTGAAGCATCCAATACATAAACGGTATCTCACTACAACTTATCTTGTTTGTACGTTTTGTTTGAATGTGATAAAAAACAAACAAACAGATACAAGTTAAAGCCTCTTTCTGGTTTTTGTCTTTACAACAGATCTCTGTCTGGGCGTATCGTTGGTGGCGTGTGGTGGTTTTTCACCTTAATTATCATCTCCTCATACACGGCTAATCTGGCTGCTTTTCTGACTGTTGAGCGAATGGTTTCTCCCATTGAAAGTGCAGAAGACCTGGCTAAACAGACTGAGATAGCTTATGGGACTCTGGACTCTGGCTCCACGAAAGAGTTCTTTAGGGTAAGAGATATGTAGTGTTTATTCTAAAGTTATGGAAACAACTTGTGGCTTTTGTATTCTTTCCATGCAATTTTTCTTCCACATTTGCAATTTTACAAGAACACACAAAACCTGAAAAAAAACCCAGGAGGAAGATGTAATATAAATGAGAGCTTTCATAACAATAATGTATTAAAAGCAGGTTTTCTTTTCTCAACACAGCGCTCAAAGATTGCCCTTTTTGACAAAATGTGGACATACATGCGCAGTGCAGAACCCTCAGTGTTTGTGAAAACCACAGCCGAGGGGGTGCAGAGGGTCCGCAAGTCCAAGGGGAAGTATGCCTACCTGCTGGAGTCCACCATGAATGAGTACATCGAGCAGCGAAAACCCTGCGACACCATGAAGGTGGGAGGCAACCTAGACTCCAAGGGCTACGGAATCGCCACGCCGAAAGGATCCTCATTAAGGTGGGTGGAATAGTATAACAATGTGTCCAATGTTGTTATAGTATCCCACCTACCCTGATGTAGCTTTGCTTATGTGTCTCTGGTTTGTATAAAGGAGATAAGGTAATTCTCCCCATCCCCTACAAATTCTTTGAAAAACCATTGCAATTTATTGTAAGTCGATAAATTGCAAAACAAAAAACAAAACAAAACAACAAAAAAAACAACAAGAAAAGTTGTTCCTTGATAATCAAATAGACACTTACAAAAGATACTTTAATAATTGATGAATTTGCTACAAAGGTTTTACAAATTATTAATTTCAGACTCTTATTCAGACAGAAAATCACCTACTCCTATTAGTTATCTTATTATTAAGAGTTTGAATCTTTAATTTGAACCTTTTCTACTGCTTCATCATTTTAATCCAAATTTAGTTTTCTCCTATTTCTGTCTGGTACTGTCGTAGATTATGTCTTTTTTCCATGTTGCTGCTATGCTTAAACATTTTGCCTTGCTGTTCTGCTCTTTTTCATATATTGTTAATTTTGAATAACTGCTTAATATATACATTTATTATTGATAAGACATTTTTAGAAATGTATAGTTAAATGTCTATTTGCTTACTGTACTTTGCTAAACCCCTGCAGTACGCTCATTTTATTTAAAATATTTTATTGAATATTTCCTTTGAGGAAAATATTGGAAATCACACAAAATCGATATATTCGCCAACTGTGGCACTGCTTGGGTTTCAATATGTATTTAATATGCTTTGTAAAATGTTGATTATTGTTTCCATTTGGGTATATGTTAATCCAGGACTAGCCTTTATGTCAGTGCCCCTCAATTGGAACCATAACACTAAAATCTCCCTCCATCCCCAAACATAGCACCTATGTATACTTCTCAAATGGGTAACTGGGTTGGATAATGTTAGAAATGTGGAATGTTTTTGACATATTTCCATGAGGTCTAACCATTTTCCCCATTACTGCTGTTCTGCTGTCTCTCTTTTTAGTGGAGTCACTTGCCAGACACTGTTATATGTATGTTGTGGATGTGAGTACGTTGCTGTAGCCCCTAGTTCCCCCTAGTCTTAGCACTCTGTCCTTTCTGTTGTGTTATGGCTAAGCTCTGCCACCTTTGACAAACATTAATGTTACACTCACGTCTGATCCTGATTATATGAGATAGCT